>CAJVGC010000001.1:70616561-70719699 GCA_910822075.1 Senecio squalidus | reverse complement strand
CATAGTCAATGCCTTCTTCTTGAGTGTAGCCCTGGGCAACCAGTCTTGCCTTATTTTTGATCACAATTCCACGCTCATCTTTCTTG
Source organism: Senecio squalidus (assembly GCA_910822075.1). Taxonomy (NCBI): domain Eukaryota; kingdom Viridiplantae; phylum Streptophyta; class Magnoliopsida; order Asterales; family Asteraceae; genus Senecio; species Senecio squalidus. The sequence continues at coordinate 70,719,613 of CAJVGC010000001.1, read as the reverse complement.
TTCCTGAATATCCAGCGTGTACCAATCACCTTTTTGCCATATGGGATCTCAACTAGTACCCATACCCCTTGAATCTTGAACTGGAGCAGCTCTGCCTGACATGCTTCTATCCAGTGTGGATCTAGTAGAGCCTCTTGAATTTTCTTTGGCTCCATTTGAGAGAGGAAGCATGCAAAGAGACATGTGTTTATAAGGGCACTTTGAGAAACCTTTTTGGATTTGGTTTGACTTCTGGTCTCCATGGAGATGTCAAAGTTGCCAATGATTTGATTAGAAGGATGATTCTTGGCAACGCTAGAGGATGGGACCTTTTCAGGGCGTAAGCCAACTTCTAAGTTTGTCTCATTCATGTCGGGCAGATCATTACTTGGATTTTGCCCAGTGGTTGGAGGAGTAATGAATGATGAGTTGTTATGTGTAGTAGGATATGGTTCAAAATCGTCATAGACCAATTGTTCAACTCCATTGTCATCCTCTTCAATGAGACGTGGGACTCCATTGGGTCTATTGGTATTAACCGTAGCTACTGGTGAATGTGGTTGTGGTTCATCATCCTCTTTTGTAGAATTGTCTTCAGTGTGAGGAGAGGCTGGTACTTCGTCCTCTTTTGTGGAGTTTTCTTCAGTGTGAGAGGAGTCTGATAATTCTGGAGTGATGGAATCTTCCAAAGTAATGGGAAGATTGATGTATTCCATCACATCCAATCGAGCAGTACCTGTAATTGGAGCCGTAGCAACAGGTGCCGTAGTTGTGGATTTTGTTGCCGTATTAACATTCTCGGTAGCAACTTGGTCCGTATCAACTTTCTTTGGATGAAACTCAAAGTTAGAGTTTAGAGATCTTGTTAAGGCATCTAAATCAAATACCCATTCTGGTCCAAGTCCCCTCTTGTTGGGTGTGTATTCATTGAATGTGACATTTGAGCTCTCTTCAATTATCTTTGATTTGTGATTGTAGACCCGATATGCTTTGCTTTGAGATGAGTAGCCAACAAATGTTCCTTCATCAGCTTTGCTTTCGAATTTTCCAAGATAGTCCTTTGAGTTAAGAACTGTGCAAGGACATCCAAAAGCACGAAGAAAGCTGATCAAGGGTTGCTTCTTGTGTAGTAGCTCATATGGTGTCTTGTTGTGTGCCTTAACGAGCAACACCCTATTCTGGACATAGCAGGCAGTGTTAACTGCTTCTGCCCAGAAGAAGATAGGAAGATTTGAGTCAGCTAGCATGCTTCTGGCTGCCTCAATCAGTGTCCTATTACGTCTTTCAGCAACGCCGTTTTGTTGAGGAGTCCTGGCAGCACTGAATTGGCGTTCTATTCCTTTCTTCTCACAGAAGTCATTCATCACACTATTCTTGAATTCTGTACCATTATCACAACGGATCTTCTTGATCTTCTTGGTGAGTTGAAGTTCAATCTTAGTGATAAAGGAGATGAGTAGTTGGCTTGTTTCATCTTTGGTACCAAGAAAATACACCCATGTATATCTTGTGTAGTCATCGGTGATGACCAAGCAGTATGACTTCTTTGCAATGCTCTTTACATTCGTAGGACCAAAGAGATCCATGTGTAATAAATGTAAAGGAGTGGTATTAGAGTTGACTTCCTTTATCTTGTGGGAAGACTTGTGTTGCTTCCCCTTCAAGCAAGCTAAGCAATTGTCTTCAAGGTTGAATTGCTTGTGTGGGAGTCCTCTAACCAAGCTAGATTTAACTAGTTTGTTGATGTTTTTCAGGTTCATGTGGCACATCCTCCTATGCCAAAGAGTTGATTCATCCAAAGTTGCTTTTGAGAGAAAGCAGGCTTCAGGTGAATTGACTTGAACCTTGGACATGTCTAAACAATAAACATTGTCCCTCCTTGGTGTTCTGAGTAGTATCATGCTCTCATCGATTACATACCCAGGCTTCATTATAATGCACTCAGTAGCAGTGAATATCGGTGTGTGTTTCTCATCACAAACTTGAGAAACACTCAACAAATTATATTGAAGCTGTTGCACATAGTACACATCCTTGAAATGTAGTGTACCATTGCTGATTGTTCCCTTTCCAGTAATCTTTCCTCCCTTTGGATTGCCTCCAAAAGCAACATATCCTCCATTGAACTTTTCAAAGTCCTGAAGACATGACATGTTGCCTGTCATGTGCCTGGAGCAGCCACTATCTACATGCCAACTGTTCTCCTCCTCTTTTGTTGGCTGAACCTGCACATTAACATGAGAGATTAGTTTCTGGTGGGAACCCAAGCCAAAGTTGACTTGGGTTTGCCCATATGTTTGATTGTTTGCCCATATATATATATAGTAATTGGATCGGGTAAGAACGACCCAAAGTATAGGAACGCTAAGAACCAATGCTGACCGTCCGATTAAAGTGATGATCAGTAGTAACCACTTACTACTGATCAGCACTGCGAGGTTTGATATAAAAAATTTAATCGGACGGCTAGAATTTGTTGTTGATCAGTAGTAAGTGGTTACTACTGATCATCACCTTAATCGGACGGTCAGCATTGGTTCTTAGCGTTCCTATACTTCGGGCCGTTCTTACCCGAACCTCACCCTATATATATATATATATATGTTATATTTGATTCGATTCATCCTATTTTTGTGACTTATTAAATGGATTGAACAAATCATGTTAGGCAAAGCAAACTTAAAAGGTTAAAGATTTATTGAATGTGTTTGGTAACGATAGGTTCGGGTTATGTTTAAAATAATTAACGGGCTATGTTTATAACTTATTAGGTAAATATAATTACTTTTTACCCTAAAAAAATCTAAAGTGTGGAAAAGTATAGTCCCCCCCTCATTCCAACGATTTATGTGAGTTCAAGCAGCGATTTAAGTAAGCAATGTTTCCATCTTCATTTTATGTTTTCCTTTTTTGTTTGATTCGAAAAATGGTGTCCCTTTGTTGATCGCACTTGTCACACATGTTCACATCCTCCGCTGGTTATCATTATGCGATATAGTTAATATGTTATAGTTAAATACAATATTTTTAATATGTTACTTTTGAAGTGGATCAAAATTATAAACGATGTTTTTATGATAATACGCCTAGTATATAAATATGATGCCTTGTGAATTTATACTTATCACATGTCTTCTTTTTAGTGTAATGGAACTGGTTCAGGGGACAAGTAAATCACCCGAATTTGCAACTGAAGAAGATTTTATCAGCAGCATGCCGGTGATTGTAATAAGTAATATCATGGATCGTTTGTCCATACAAGATGCGGTGAGGACTAGTATCTTGTCAAGAAACTGGAGGTTTAACTGGACTTTACTCAGCCAACTCGTATTCGATGAGGAATTCTTTGAGGATTTAGTAGGCGTGGGAGGCAAAAATAATTATGATTGGAGGAATGTAATTAAATTTCTCCTTCATCTTAAAGGTGCTATAACAAAGTTTGTCATCCGTCTGCCACATCACATTGTAATCGATATTGAGGATATTAATCATTGGTTTCTATTTTTGTCGGGTAAAGGAATCAAGGAAGTTACTCTTTTCAATTATCGTAAAACACCACTTAAGTTGCCTACCCATCTTTTCTCTTGTCTAGAGTTGAAACAGTTGAACCTTCAAAACTGTTTATTTCATCCTCCGCCTAGTTTTCATGGTTTTCCTAATTTATCGCGGTTAGTGTTATATAGTGTCAAATTTGAAAGCTACAAATGTGGGGAGCTTATCACTTGTTCTCCCTTACTTAAGATTATTTGTATGCTTGATTGTATTCTTTCTTGCAAAGAAAAACTACATGAGACTTTGAAAAACAAAAATATTGGAATGTTATTTTTATCATTAAGTACATTTGACATTTCGCCGCTCACAGCTTCCAGCGTCTTTCAGTTTGTCGGATTTTTTCCGAAACTTATAGCGCTTCGTTTGGATTTTAAAATGTGCAAGGTAAGATTAATGGCCTGTGTTTTTTCTTCCATAAATTAGTGTAGGGATATAGATGGTTTTATGGATATGTAAGGGTTTTATGCCGAAAAGTGTGAACGGATAGTGCTGTTTGTGTTTAGTGATGAATGAGTGACTGATAGATAGAGAATAACCATTTTAACCTTCCTCTAGCTAATCAAACTGTATTTCTTTTCACCGCTTGTCTTTCAGTTATTGGCGGAAGCAGGTCCTAGAAAGGGTGTCCCTACCTCGTTTCCTTTCCTAAAGACTCTACAGTTATACTCGATAGATTTTGGGAATGCTCGTATGGTTTCATATGTTTATGAAATGATTTATTGCTCCCCGAACTTGCAGAACCTCAAGATCTTGGTTAGTGGAATGCATACATTTTCTCATAAATACTCTCGTAGTTATGGATTGTAATTCAATTTTATCTTGCAGGGTTCACTAAACAGTGATGTCCCACCAACTGCACTTTGTTCTCCAGATGTAGGCAGGAACACAGTGGGGAAGCTGCAGCTTCGCAGTGTGGTGTTTGAAGGTTTAAGAGGTTCAGAAAATGAAGTATGTCTTATAAAGTCTTTACTTGCTTGTTCCCCTTTGCTAAAGACGATGAGAATTGACCTCAACTCATCCTCAATGGTTGGTGGTGCTGATGGAAAGTTAATGTTTGCTAACAAATTGTTAAAGCTTTATCGGGCCTCCCCAGTAGTCGAAATAGACCTCTTATAGTCATGGCAGTTTTAAAATAGATCTTCTATGTTGGATCGTTTTGTGTGAATTTGGTTAATCCTGTGGCTTCCGAAGAACTCTTAGATTTGAAATCTAAGTGAAACTTCTGGTTTAAATGTGGGTGATGACTCATGGTTCCTGTTTTGGTTTTCTTAATATAAAAATGTTAGTCCTTAAACGCCTCTGCCTTATTTTCCATCTATAACTACTATTATGTTACCCGCGTGATGCAACGCTGGATAAAAAATATAGTTTACAAAATTACATTAAAGAATATGACTTCGGAGACTACATACGTAGAATGATAAAAATAAAAAAACATGAAAAAGAACTTAAATTACAATCATAATGTGAAAAGTAAAATACAAAATTCATTCAAAAGAATAAATTAACTTTTGGAACACATGTAGTTTTTTCATTAAACTTTTAGATAGAAAACATGTGAAAAGTATAATTTGTCCCGTTTAGAATATTTTACAGCTTCACTAATACATTTGTATTTCTACTTGATATCTCTCTTGACAAAGCGACGTAGAGATGTTCCTTAGAAGATAGGTTACGTACCTACATGCCCGACCCTGACATTTTAGAGGCCTGGTGCAAAAAAATAAAAGATGCCATATAAAATATATAATAAATACTTTTCATTATAATAGACACGAGTTACATTATTATTTTCTAAACATCGATCTTGTAGCATTTTTTGAAGCAAATTGATCTATTATACTTTCATGATCAATATTATCAAGAAACTCGTTGTCAATTGAAATTAAAGCCAATGCATTTAATCTCTCTTGAGACATGGTCGACAGCAAATAAGATTTTAAGAGTTTTAGTTTAGAAAAACTTCTTTCCGCGGATGCAATAGTAATGGGAACAGTCGACAATATTCTGTATGCCAAACAAGAAACCGGATAAGTGTTTAACCGTTTCAAAAAATTAAGTATTGAGTTGGCTGTGTCGTGTTCGACGGGCAAATTCTTTTGTAACAGTTCCAGTTCGTTGAATAAATCATCACCATCAATGTCTGAGATATCACCATTTTGTAACCTCTTTTCAAGATTTTTGCAACTTGCCTTTAGTTCATCAGTATTCAGTGACTTCAACTTTTCAGCTGTGAATAAAAAACCAAAAATGCCTTCATACTGTTTGTATTGCTCAAATATTTGCTCTAGTGAAATAATAGCATGATCAACTATGTACACAAAATAGTGAATCCTAAGTTATTCTTGAGGTGAAAGTTCATTTACTTGTTCTGCTGATTCGGTGACACTTTCGTCAAAATGTCTTTTCTTAATAATTCTTCTTTTATTTTTATTTTTCAATAAACACCGGTTCAATTCCTAAATCAGAAGCTATAGATCGGGTATAATATATATGATCTGCAGAACTTTCATGCATCTTCAAACTCTTAGAAAGATATCCCCAATCATTTATCTCCTCATGTGCCAGATTACTTGGTTGTTTTTTCTTCTTAAATAACTTGCAAGGGAAACAAAATACTTTATCAAGATCCTTAAAGTACACAAGCCAATCTATATGATGCTTCTATCTGGTAAGTACTTATCATAAAATTCTGAACAAAAACGTCTCTTTTTTACATCTTTAGGACCTTTACCTTTTAATATATCTCTTATAGGACCATTTTTCACTAGTAAATCTCTCCATTTAATATCGAGGGTGTCCCAATTCGTAGGATCATATATGTTGACTAGAATATTTTCTTGTTCTTTAGGTTCTCCATCAGTTTCAGGTGTTACACCTTCTCTATGATCCTTGTTAGATTGAACATTATCAACATTTATGGTATTATCTTCGATTATTGTTTCCTCTACCTGAAATGATTCCCGATTAGCTTCAGTTGTTACCCCTAATCGAACTTATTTGATAATGAATTTATCGATAACACCTCTTTGATTACGAATCAAGCGTTATTCATTTTTATTTTCTTTCGCGTTTAGAAGAACCCGATTCAAATTTTCTAGTTGGAGGCATCCTTTATATAAAAAATAAATAAAACTTAACAAATTAACAATTATCTATTAACAAACTGTGTAACAAATAGTATATATTGTATTCTTAGATAATAGATAAACTATCCAATACGATACTTTTGGCAATATTATACATAAATAATAATCAAATACGTACCTGAAATTGAAAGTATGTGGTGTGATTTTTTCAAAGGCATAGGTAGGTTAATTTATAGCTATCTAATCAATTAATCATTTTTTTCTTCCACCGATGTGGGAAAAAAGTAAAAACTAAACTTTTCTTTCTCTTGTGACTCAAATGTGGGACAAAGATAATTTGTAAACTTGTACCAAAAAAAAAAAAACAATTTTTTTTTTAAATCGGAGGCCTAGTGCGACCGCACGACCAGCACACCCCCAGGGCCGCCACTGCGTACCTATGTGTAATAATCAAAGGAATTGTTCATGTTGTTTTAAACATTGTTGCTTATAGTATTATATTTGGTCGTTGGGGCAAATGTTGCTTTGAGTTTTGTTTCTTCGGGTAGTGTTGCGGCTTTGTGCAATAGTGTTATTGCTTTCAAAGTTGTTTTTGAATTGCACAATGTCTTGCTCACAAAAATATTGAATTGTGAAAATGAACTTATATAGTGTTTTAGTATGTCAAAACTAATTTTTTCATAATTTGTATGTGTTTGTCACCCGTCATCTTTATTCAGTTCAATTCTAGGGGATTTTAGTTACTTATATTTGGTACGAGTGAATGAAAAGAAGAGAAAGGGAATGAAATCTTTTTTCCATGTTTGTTTGACTTGAAAATTTATTTCATTCCATTTCTCTACTTTTCATTCCCTTCTACTAAACGAGTGAGGTACCGATGACTATTGTCAAATTGGATAAAACTATCACTAAACGTGTGAGGTACTAAGTTTGATTCATGTTGTGAAAATTAACGGCTCAAAAAGTCATTATCAATATATATATATATATATATATATATGAGTAGGATCAAATAAAAAGTGTTAAATTTGTAAAAAGTGTGAGGAGCATTGTGGGAGTGACATGTGGCAAGCTTGGAAAAAAAAAATATTTTTTTGATAAAAAGATATTTAAAAAAATAATATTTTTTTTTTGAAAAAAAAAATCGTAAAAGAAGAAACAAATTTGAAATTCTTTTTGATAACGTCATCTGCCACGTCATATGATGCACACACAAAATATGATACACATTAATGATACACAAAAAATTTGATTCATATTAATGATGCACACAAAAAAACTGTGATATTCAAATATGATGCACACATAAAATGTTCATCATAAATGTGTATCATATTTTTTTTCGTACATAACTTTTTTCGAGCAAAAAAAATTCTCGAAAAAAAAAATTACGATTTTTTTTTAAATATTCTTTTTATTAAAAATATTATTTTTTTATTAAAAAAAAAAAAAAAAAAAAATTCAAGTTTGCCACATGTCACCCCCACAATGTTTCTCACAATTTTTACAAATTTAACACTTTTTACAAGAACCCTCCCCTATATATATATATATATATATATATATATATATATATATATATATATATATATATATATATATATATATATATATATATATATATATATATATATATATATATATATATATATATATATATATAAGGGTTTAAAAATAGGAAAGATAGGAAAGAATATGAGAGTGACATGTGGCATTTTAAAAAAAAAATTATTATTATTATTTTTTTTAATAAAAAAATATATATTTTTTTAATACAAAAAAAGAAACAAAAAAAAAAAAAATTGGGGGAAAACAAAAAATTTTAAAATTTTTTCCAATGACGTCATCATTTTCGTGCATTAAGTTTTAAACTTATGTACACGAAAAATTGATTCATCAACTAAAAAATTGATTTTTGGTGCATCATTTTATAAAAAAATGACCGTTGTTGTGCGTCATTTTACAAATAAATTGATTTTGGTGCATAAGTTCGTTTAAAAAAGATTTTTCGTACATCAGTTTTAAAAATAATGAATTCTTGTGCATCAGTTTTCAAAAATTTTCGTGCATAACTTTCTTCGATCCAAATTTTTTTTTCCATGAAAAAATAAAAATCGTTTTTTTTTTTTTAATTATTGTTTTTATTAAAAATATTATTATTATTATTATATATATATATATATATATATATATATATATATATATATATATATATATATATATATATATATATATATATATACTATATTATAAAGAATCTCCTTCGAAGTCTTAATATCTTAAAATTTAAGTAATTGAAATTACTAATCTACTTTTTTTATATATTTCACAAAATTTATCATTTAAAACAATTTACAATCAATGACATTTCCTTAATTACAACAATAATTAATAAATAACAATAACTATCTTTATCTTTATCTCTATTAATATATAAAACAATTTCATTTTTTATTAAAATTTTAAATTTTTAAGTAAAGTATAATTAGTAACATATCCCTTAATGAATATAACATATAAAATAATCTTAATCTACTTTAATTAATTCGATTACTAATTTCATAAAAAATATATACCAATATAAAAAAAAGACAAAATTCAAATTAATTGATATAAAATTTGTATTTAACCATTAGTTTTTTGAACTTTAAACGTTAGTTGATGGAGTAAATTTTCAAGCATTTTATTTATAATATAAATTTTATAAAGTTAGTTGACAGTGTCGTGGCTCGTGTTGCTCTATAATTTTAAGAAGATGGTTATCATCAGAAGTTTATATATTCTTTTATTGGTCACCGATTAGTCTTAATACCAATAAGCTGAGTAATATTACATTTGATACTTTTAAGGTTAATAAACCTTGTTACTATATTGATTATCCTTCATTACAACATTCAAAAGTATGTGTTACCTAATGGATTCATGGAAACAGACTGAATTTGGATGTCTTCAATGAAAATATTTTTTTCGGCTTGAAAAGCAGAACGATAAACGATTAGAAAGCGTAGTGTCTGAATGCATTTTTAATTTGTTGTTGCATCGTTGAAAGAAAATTAGTTTTTGTTTATGGAAAACATGGGTTTATACGGGAATACTATTCAGGAGATATATTTAATTCTTTTTTTGACCGTACGTGAAATTGTTAGACGTCACTATTAAAAAAACAAAATGACCTGAAAATTAGACTTCTATTATGTTCGCAAATGAGATTAATCTTCAAATGAGTCAAATTACCCAAATGGGTTAAATGATCCGAACGGAAATTATTCTGCAAAGGTGTTTGTTTCACGAAATCTAGAGAAAAATTGGGTGAATTTGAATTGAATTCCTTTCCCATAACATGTTTGTTTGAAGTTTATGACGGAATTTAAATCCGTTGAAATCTAAATTTTTCTTTACTTACAAATTTGAGATTCCTTAGGGTAATGGAGAAGAATTGAGAAAAACGATCATATGACATAATAATTATTATCGTTGAATGGTTGAACCTAAACTGTTACCAAAAAATTCTTTTCATATTGTCCAAAGGACCGAACTTTAAACTATTACACTCCACATATATGTAACAAGACAAATGATAAATTACCATAAATCATTACTCCACTGTAAGTTGTTGAATATGATTTTTTTAATCCGCTGTATCGCGCGGGTACCATAATATATATATATATATATATATATATATATATATATATATATATATATATATATATATATATATATATATATATTGAATTATTAAATGGATTGAAAAAATCATGTTAGGCGCGGCAAACTTAAAAGGTTAAATATTTATTGAATGTGTTTGGTAAAGATAGGTTCGGGTTATGTTTAAAATAAGAGTAAATTACATAGATCGTCCCTATGGTTTATATGCAATTATGGATTTCGTCCCTAACTTTGAAAAGTTGCATGGATCGTCCCGTTTTCCAAACTAATTACTCAATTCGTCCCTAATTTGAACGTCCGTTAATTTCTACCGTTAGCCTTCCCTTACGTGTAAAACACGTGAGGGTATTTTAGTCATTTCCCAGTCTTCACCTAGCTTACCCCTTTTCTAATCCATTTCATTTTCTATCCCTAATCTTTTAACCTAAATCCTAATTTCTCTCATTTTAGATGATGTTAACAATCTAAACAGGAACAACCATCAAAATAGTCTTGCTAGGGTTTCATACTCTTCGTAACACCTTCTAATTCCATCACCTAAGAAATGCGGTTCCGCTCCGAGGACACGGTAGAAGTCAATTGGCATCGACACGTGGCGTTCGGACTGGGGGGAGGGTACGTCGGTGTAAGAGTGGTGCTGGTTAGGTCTTGGGAGTCGGAGGTGGTGGTTGTTGGAAGGAATTGGAAGTCGGAGAGGAGACGGTTGGCCCATTTGCTGGCGGAGAAGCTGCTGGTTGGTCCGCCGCTGACGGCGGAGGGTTTATGGTGTTTTTTAGGGTTTGACGACGGGAATAGGGTGGTTAATGGTAGACTAACGCCGATTCTCAGGTGGAATAGAGATTTCATCGGAAATGTTTGTTTGCTTGTTTTCTTTTTCTCACGTGGATTTTGATTTTTTTGATTTTGACTTTTGGACTTTTGGGGTTATGGAAGGTAGGTGAAGACGGGGAAATGACTAAAATACCCTCACGTGTTTTACACGTGAAGGAAGGCTAACGGTAGAATTTAACGGACGTTCAAATTAAGGACGAAATAAGTAATTAGTTTGGAAAAAGGGACGATCCATGCAACTTTTCAAAGTTAGAGACGAAATCCGTAATTGCATATAAACCATAGGGACGATCTATGTAATTTACTCTTAAAATAATTAACGGGCTATGTTTATAACTTATTAGGTAAATATAATTATTTTTTACCCTTAAAAAAACTAAAGTCTGGAAAAGTATGATCCGCCCCTCATTCCAACGATTTATGTGAGTTCAAGCAGCGATTTCCATCTTCATATTATGCATGCCTTTTTTTCTTTCTTTCTTTTTCTTAACGATGTACATTTATAGATGGTTGCCTTTTTTGTTTGATGAACGTGCTCGACGAAAGTCCCCAATAAGGGTTTTACATTAGTGAATTGTTTCTGTTATCATCAGGGGCAAATGGACCTGGGTGGTCCGATGCGGTAATCAAATACGAGGCCTTAAAAGAGAAAAAAATAAAATCAACACGATAAATTAAATTATATTAACATTATCCAGAATTTTCATAATTACCGGCAATTTTAGTAAATTTATTGACCAAAATTAAGGAATAATTATTATTAGGGCCTTCTTTAACTAATACGTAGTATATAATTTTAAATCAAAAGTTTTATACACGTAAAAATCGGAGACCCTGATATAATGGTGGCCCTTTGCGATCGCACTTGTCGCACATGTCCGATTTTCCACTGGTTATCAATACGATTTTTAATATGTTACTTTTGAAGTGGATCAAAATTATAAACGATGTTTTCTCATGTCTTCTTTTTAGTGTAATGGAACTGGTTCAGGGGACAAGTAAATCACCCAAATTTGCAAATGAAGAAGATTTTATCAGCAGCATGCCGGAGATTGTAATAACTAATATTATGGATCGTTTGTCAATACAAGATGCGGTGAGGACTAGTATCTTGTCAACAAACTGGAGGTTTAACTGGACTTTACTCAGCCAACTCGTATTCGATGAGAAATTCTTTGAGGATTTAGTGGGTGCGGGAGGCACAAATAATTATGATTGGAGGAATGTTATTAAATTTCTCCTTCATCTTAAAGGTGCTATAACAAAGTTTGTCATCAATCTGCCACATCACATTGTAATCGATATTGAGGATATTAATCATTGGTTTCTATTTTTGTCGGGTAAAGGAATCAAGGAAGTCACTATTTTCAATTATCATAAAACACCACTTAAGTTGCCTACCCATCTTTTCTCTTGTCTAGAGTTGAAACAGTTGAACCTTCAAAACTGTTTATTTCATCCTCCGCCTAGTTTTCATGGTTTTCCTAATTTATCGCGGTTAGTGTTGGTTAAAGTCAAATTTGAAAGCTACAAATATGGGGAGCTTATCACTTGTTCTCCCTTACTTAAGTATATGGGTATGGTTGATTGTATTCTTTCTTGCAAAGAAAAACTACATGAGACTTTGAAAAACAAAAAAATTGAATTGTTATATTTATCATTAAGTACATTGGACATTTCGCCGCTCACAAATTCCAGCATCTTTCAGTTTGTCGGATTTTTTCCGAAACTTAAAGCACTTCGTTTGGATTTTAAAATGTGCAAGGTAAGATTAATGGCCTGTGTTTTTTCTTCCATTAATTAGTGCAAGGATATAGATGGTTTTATGGATATGTAAGGATTTTATGCCGAAAAGTGTGAACGGATAATGCTATTTGTGTTTAATGATGAATGAGTGTCTGATAGATAGAGAATAACCATTGTAACCTTCCTCTAGCTAATCAAACTGTATTTCTTTTCACCACTTGTCTTTCAGTTATTGGCGGAAGCAGGTCCTAGAAAGGGTGTCTGTACCTCGTTTCCTTTCCTAAAGATTCTACAGTTATACTCGATAGATTTTGGGGATGCTCTTATGGTATCATATGTTTTTGAAATGATTTGGTGCTCCCCGAACTTGCAGAACCTCACGATCTTGGTTAGTGGAATGCATACATTTTCTCATAAATTCTCTCGTAGTTATGGATTATAATTCAATTTTATCTTTCAGGGTTCACTAAACAGTGATGTCCCACCAACTGCACTTTGTTCTTCAGATGTAGGCAGGAACACAGTGGGGAAGCTGCAGCTTCGCAGTGTGGTGTTTGAACGTTTAAGAGGTTCAGAAAATGAAGTATGTCTTATAAAGTCCTTACTTGCTTGTTCCCCTTTGCTAAAGACGATGAGAATTGACCTCAACTCATCCTCAATGGTTGGTGGTGCTGATGGAAAGTTAATGTTTGCTAACAAATTGTTAAAGCTTTATCGGGCCTCCCCAGTAGTCGAAATAGACCTCTTATAGTCATGGCAGTTTTAAAATAGATCTTCTATGTTGGATCGTTTTGTGTGAATTTGGTTAATCCTGTGGCTTCCGAAGAACTCCTAGATTTGAAATCTAAGTGAAACTTCTGGTTTAAATGTGGGTGATGACTCATGGTTCCTGTTTTGGTTTTCTTAATATAAAAATGTTAGTCCTTAAACGCCTCTGTGTTATTTTCCTTCTATAACTATATTGAAATTAAATCAACGATTACTGTGATTTGAAGCAGTGATACTTATATGTGTTGGAATGTATACATATCGGTAGTAAGATAAAGTAGGTAATAGAGCAACAATGACCAAAACATACATCATAAGTAATGTAAAACTTCAGTGGACAAAAGTATAAAACAAAATCAGTAACGTGAAGAAATTTGAAAAGATTTTGATTAGAGGTGGGATTGATACTTGATGACGTAGATTCGGTCCTCATCAAAACCGGACATAACGCAACACGACCCAATAACAAATCCTTTTATCATGTTCGAAAACATAGTCAGCCGAATAAAAAAGAGTATGCCAATAATATTCCATAAAGCCGATGGTGACATCCCTCACACCAAGGGGTTCAGAGAGATCCTCAGGCCTCTCACGAAATAGAGGTCAATAAGTAGAGAACAACCTTAGTCATTACTCAGCTCGGAACTTTATACGTGTGACAACCGCGAATTCGAGGTACCTTTCCGTGTTTCGATTTCCTTTTTTTTATCGTTATTTTGTTTTGACCCAATTGTTATTTCGTTATTTCGTTTTATCACGATTTTGTGTCGGCTTTTATATTACTTATTGTTTTTGTTCTTCGTGACGAAAACGTTGAGTTACCTAAGTGCCTAGTAAAAATAAGTATTCTCGTAGATTAGTATGAGTGAATTAAGCCTTCGTCTATACGATAAAAGTTATCGTTAAAAATTATTACAAAGTTAGTCCTCTAACTAAATCTATTACAAAGTTAGCCCTTTAACGAGAACTAACGAAATTTGTTACAAAATTAGTCACTTAACGGAGACTTAACTGATTGGTCCGACCAGCAGCGGACTGCGCCGCAGTCCACACTGACTGCGACAGAGTAAGCTGCCAGACAAACCAAATCACATCAACTTTTTCACCTTTTCTTGGAACTTCCACACACCTATACTTTAACCTCGGGATTTTAGTGTAGAAACCCTCCCAAAACTGGATATTAGATCCATTATTGAAACCATAAACACCTTTACCACTTTATCTATCACCTTTTACTTCGCTTTCATTTTCCAACACTTTTACACTCTCAAACACACTTTTCTCTCAAATTTCCACAGTTTTTTTTTTTCCTAAACAACCACCATAGAAGATAATTTCAAGATAGAATCAAGTTTCAATCATCATCTTCCAACTCCTACATCTTTTGGTAAGTTTCTCTTCAAGAAAACCTCTTTGTTTCCTATACTTTCTTCTCTTGTTTTGTTGAGATTTCTAACACAACTCTTACACTACAAGGTTCATCATCTTCATCTCCTACTTTCCGGGTTTGAGCTTCCTTCTTGAAGTCTCACCATCTCCAACTTCGGTAAGTAACTTATCTCGAGAAAACTCCATTTTTACTACTTTTTTCTTCTTCTTATGAAGAAACTTCTAACACTTTTGTTTATGGAATGCAAGGTTGATATCCTTCTTACCATCTTCACATTCAAGACTTGAAACTTGGTAAGAAATCCTACACCAAAGTCTTACTTTCTTTCTATTTCACAAACTTTATCCTAATAATAACTTCTGTTATGTGTTGGAGCCAGTTTTCTCACCACCACCATCAAAGGAGCTTATTTACGGATTCTTCGTCTTTTCATCATCTTGGTGCTTGTAGATTATTGTGGAGGTCTTCGGTACTTTCTAAACATCTCTACTCATCTTTTACGTTTTTCTTATTTTTCGGTAAATCACTAATAAAATCGTTAA
Organism: Senecio squalidus; assembly: GCA_910822075.1. NCBI lineage: Eukaryota > Viridiplantae > Streptophyta > Magnoliopsida > Asterales > Asteraceae > Senecio > Senecio squalidus. The sequence goes on along the minus strand of CAJVGC010000001.1, from coordinate 70,704,047 downwards.
AATGATAAAATGAGAAGAAAACCTAAACTAACAACCTAAAATATCAACTTTATCTTGTTTACAAAACTCTTGGTAATATTAACTTAAAACTTGTAAAATATGTTAATATGTGTAAAAAATGGTAAAACTATAACATATTAGACATATTGGACAAAAATCGGATTCTTTGACATAAAAATATGTAATATAAAGATTTGGACAGATTACTACTAGTATATAACTTATCGTAAGGCTTAAATTATATAAAACGCTTAAAACGGAAACCTGTCCACAGGATCAGTGCACCGCAGTAACCACGTACTGCGCTGCAGCTATGAGCAAAACTGACCACGGTGCGCCGCAATCCACACTGACTGCGCCGCAGCGTGACCTCAGTGAGCTTCTAGCTGTTGGCAATACATGGACTGCGAAGCAGTAGCTAGTTGGTGCGCCGCAGTGAGCTCAGTGCATGAAAATTTACATTTTTAACGACTTAAACGTTTAATAAGTATATATATATATATATATATATATATATATATATATATATATATATATATATATATATATATATATATATATATATATATATAGTTGGTTTCAAATGAGAACCATACAAATAATTAGGAACCATTAGGAAACACATATACACTAATGAATATAGACATATATTCACTAATGTATACAACCTTTTATTTAAAGGTTGTATACATTAGTGAATATATGTCTATATTCACTAGTGTATATGTAGTTCCTAATGGTTCTCAAATATTTAGTGGTTCTCATTTGAACCCACATATTTATATATATAGATTGATTAATGCGAGAACTCCATTTGTTGAATATTAAAATTTTATTATTTTAATCAAAAGAGTAAATTAATAATTGCTTAATTTTTTTACGTTTGTTTTATTTAATAATATCGATAGTGTTTTTCTCTCATACTTTTATTTATTTTTTCATCGAACCATCTTTTTATGTGCACATTTGAACATTTCTTTACAAAACATATTCTCAAAATTTATATCTCTAGCATTTCTTATTTTTCTTTTTCATGACAGTTCTTGTAAGTAAAAACACAATGTAAATATAACGAAACACAAATATTAAAACCAATAACTTCAATAAAATACATATTGCATATAAAAAACATAAATCTAACATATTTAAGTATGAACATAATTATACAATACTTGTCGGTTTTAGCGAAACCACTAATAGGATGTTTATCTATGAACATATCGTGTATGTTTACAACTGAACAAAATGTAAGAAAATATTTTGTTCACGAATCTCAACTTTAATTCGGTGTTCACGAATGAACATGTATAAATTGGAGTATCTTCTACATTAGATTCAAATATGAAAAATTTATCTTGTGCATATGTAACCAAATCGCCTCCTCTTCATCAGCAAACCAAATTGATAGACATAACCGTCTTCGTCCTTTTAATTGATTTGTGATCCTCTCTTTGAAACTCTAGTAAAAATACAGTAAACATAATTATGAAAAAAGAATGTAATATGGAAAAAGAAATACTGAACATTCTGATAAAAAAATTTCTAGAAACATATAGAAACGAAAAAATAAATTAGGGCAAATAACACAAAACTAAAAAAAATAGAGGTGAAATCATGTTTCTATCATTATCATCACTACATATGCTTTTTCTCAACAATCTTAAATATAAAATAATCAAATTCTTTCTCAACAATACATTATTTTAATTAATTTTAAAAAGAATTTGATTTTCTCAAATAAAACACATTAGATTATAGAAAGATAACCGGAAACAAAACTTTAAAAAGAAAAAAAATATAGGCAACATGAAATAACAATTACTCATTTGTGTCATCAAGAAAAACCATCTTCATAGAATTTTTATATGCCTAAAAAGGATGTTAAACCATTATTAGGGGTTTTGGATCTAAAAGGATGTTAAACCATTATTAGGGGTTTTGGATCTAAGTAACCGTAAAAAATGATTTTAGAGAATTTAGAGATTAAGAAGGCGAGAGAAAGAGATTTTCAAGAAGAAAATGTAAATGTAAAATAATATCCTTTTGATTCTTATCAAATATCACCCAATTTTCAATTTAATTACCAATATGTCATTGTGTGTAACTAATTTTATTTTTTATCAAAAAAACCATGAACTTTAATACATTGTCATTGTATGTAAAAGTTCAATTTGAAATCTCGTTAAATATTGAAATATAATAATTATGTGAATTTTTTCAAAGATAAATGTCGTATATGTGATATAACATATATTTATCATGTTATTTTATCATTTTTTTTTTACATTTGTTCTCAATAACTAATGATACGAAAACTTATTGGTCACTAAAAATTTGTTGAATATGAAAGAATTGTTAACTTTTTCCCTTTTAAATCAATGTATATGACGATAAAATAACATATGTGATACCTATGTATGAAACAAAAACACAAATAAGTTAAATAAAAAAAAAAGAGTTAATTACATAAATCGTCTTTATGGTTTATCCAAAATTACGGATTTCGTCCCTAAGTTTAAAACGTTGCATAAATCGTCCAATTTTGGAAACTAATTACGCTTTTCGTCCCTAAAATGGATGTCCGTTAAAATTTTTCGTTAACTAATAACACATTTCGTCCCTAAAATGGACGTCCGTTAGAAATTAGGGACGAAAAACTTAATTAATTACTTTGAGACGAAATCCGTAACGAAATAACAATTTGGTTAGTTACACACAATAACAATTTGGTCAAAATTCTGTATAATTTTCCTATTAAAAAATAAAAATGCTTACTCATTCATCTCATGGGCCAAATATCTAGTTAAATTAATATTTGAACGGAGTAATTATTTAGGGTAGTCAGTTGGTGAGTCCTTGAAAAAGTGAAAATTGTGGTACGTTTTTTTTTTTTTTTTTTGACAACGGAGTAATAACTTAGTTAGACATGAAACGGAAATATGTAAAAGTTGTTGCCGGAAACTTTTGATGATCAAAAAGTGGTTGAGCCGACAGATCCCGTCGTTTTACTTGAGATCTCATTAGACTATATAACTCGGTGTATTTTAATGATAAGTATATTAACCTTAATAGTTGAAACGGGTTAACCGTTAGTGACCCGTGCTTTTAGTTTTGGGACATCCAAATCAACCCACAAAGTAAGGAAAAATCACCCAAACTGACCCGCTTCAATAAATCGGGTCAGTTGGCACCAAGTGTTTGACGAAATAACCCATTTAGGGTCTTACATTCTAATGTTTAATTAAACTTAGTCAATTGTATTGTATCTGTTATTACATTGATATTTTTCTTACATGTTTTTTTTTTAGCTTAATGGAACTGTTTGCCTTAGAAAAAGATGTCATTAGCAGCATGCCAGAGAGTGTGATAACTAATATTCTCGATCGTTTGCCAATACAAGATGCGGTGAGGACTAGTATCTTGTCAACAAACTGGAGGTTTAACTGGACTTTGCTTAGCCAACTCGTATTCGATGAGAAATTCTTTGAGGATTTAGTAGGAGCGCGAGGAACAAATACTTATAAATTGAAGAATGTAATTGGATTTCTTCTTCATCTTAAAGGTTCCATAACAAAATTTGTCCTCCATGTACCACAACACATGATAATCGATGTTTTCGATATTAATCATTGGTTTCTCTTCCTGTCCGGAAGAGGAGTTAAGGGTGTCACCATTTTAAATCATTATAAAACACCACTTACATTGCCTACCCATCTTTTTTCATTTATGGAGTTGGAACATTTGAAGCTTCATAACTGTTCTTTTCATCCTCCGCTTAGTTTTCGTGGTTTTCCTAATTTATTAGGGATAGTGTTGTTTATGGTCAGATTTGAAAGCTACAATTGTGGGGAGCTTATCACTCGTTGTCCCTTACTTAAGAACCTGTGTATTCTTAATTGTATTCTTTCTCACAAAGTAAAACTAGCTGAGATTGCGAAACTTAAAAATCCCTCATTCTTATTTTTATCATTAAGTACGCTTGACATTCCTCTCACAACTTCCAGCATCTTTCAGTTTGTCGGATTTTTCCCGGAACTTCTGATGCTTTGTTTGGATTTTAGAGCGTGCAAGGTAAGATTAAAGGCTTGTGTTTTTTTTTCTTCCAGTTATTTATGGATATATAGATGGTTTTATGGATATGTAAGGTTGTATGTCAAAAGCTGTGAATCGATAATTGCTGTTTGTTTTTTTGTACCGTTTGACTATGTGAGTGAAAGAAAAGGACCAATTATGATAAACGAAGTGTTTGAATTCACTTTACAAGGTTTCTAACAATTATCTGGATTTCTTTTCACCGCTTATCTTATAGTTCTTGGCGGAAGCAGGTTTTAGAAAGAGTGTCCCTACCTCGTTTCCTTTCCTAAAGACTCTACAACTAATATTGGTAGATTTTGGGAATGCTCGTATGGTTTCATATGTTTATGAAATGATTTATTACTCCCCGAACTTGCAGAACCTCAAGATCTTGGTTAGTGGAATGCATACATATCAGTATAATTACTCGTAGTTATGGTTTTAAACACAATTTTATCTTGCAGGGTTCACGCAAAAGTGATGACCCTCCAACTTTACTTCATTCTTCACATGTAGGCAGGAACACAATGGGAACGTTGCATCTTCTTAGTGTGGATTTTGAACGTTTAAGAGGTTCAGAAAATGAAGTATCATTGATAAAGTCTTTACTTGCTTGTTCCCCTTTGCTAAAGACGATGCGTATTGGGCTCAAGTCTTCCTCAATGGTTGGTGGTGCCGATGGAAAGTTAATGTTTGCCAACAAATTGCTAAAGCTTTATCGGGCCTCCCCGATAGCTGAAATAGACATCTTCTACTATTAGCAGTTTAAAGAATGTCGCTCATATTTTGTGTCGTTTTATGTTAACTTGGTTATTCGCGGGGCTTTTGACCACTCTTACATTTGACTATGTAATGACTGGATGGTTCTTGTTTTGTTTCCTTAACTAGGCTTGTGTTTTCAAATAAAAGATGGTTTCTACTTTCAATACACGAGCTCGGCTCGTTTACATAAATTTCAATTATTTTATTTTTATATAATTGATTTCTCTTTTTAATGTGTAACTATAAATATATAAAGAAATATAATGTATGATTTGGATTAGTTTCATAATTATAAGCTTATTGTGCGGAGCTCGGACTTAAACTCGTTTATTGCGCGAGCTTGAAGTAAGGTTCAAAGCTCGGCCCGAGTCCGTCTAATATCTCAAATATAACCCTTTTTTTTAATATACACACAATTTAAAATACACAAAACTTCACGATTTGGATTTCACGATTTGTGTGTATGTTTCATCTTCTATTTCTCTTTTACTTATCTTTTGTAATGATTTATACTTATAGAGATTTGGAATTCACGATTTATATATATTATTTGTGTGCTCGACGAAATTCCCAACTAGAGTTTTATGCATGTCTTCTTTTTAGGATATATAATGGAACTGGTTCAAGGGACACGCAAGTCATCCAAATTTGCACCAGAAGATGATGTTATTAGCAGCTAGCCAGAGATTGTGATAACTAATATTATAGATCGTTTGGCAATACAAGATGCGGTGAGGACTAGTATCTCTTACGTCAACCAACTGGAGGTTTAACTGGACTTTACTCAGTCAACACGTATTAGATGAGAAATTCTTTAAAAATTTAGTAGGCGCGGGAGGCACAAATAATTCCTTCTTCTTAGAGATGCCGTAACAAAGTTCGTCCTTTATCTGCCATACACATGACATTCGATGTAAAAGATATTGATTGTTGGTTTCTCTTCTTATCCCGAAAAGGAATTAGGAAGTCACTATCATAAATTTTCATACAACACCAATTAAGTTGCCGCCCCATCTTTTCTCTTGTCTAGAGTTGAACCATTTGATTCTCACCTAGTTTCCGTGGTTTTCCAAATTTAGAAAGCTTAACGTTGTGTCGGGTCATATGTGATAGCTTCAAATTTGGGGAGCTTATCACTCGTTACCCTTTACTTGAGATTCTGCACATTACTGATTGCACTCTCTTTCTGGAAAAGTAAAACTTGCTAAGATTGTGAAACTCAAAAATCTATGTGTGTTATGTTTATCATTAAGGTGGCTAGACATTACGCCGTTTACAACTTCCAACATCTTTCAGTTTGTCGGCTTTTTACCAAAACTTCAGGTGCTTCGTTTGGAAAGGGTGTCCGAACCTCATTCCCTCACCTCAAGCTTCTAGAATTATCCTCGATAGATTTTGGGATTGATGTTATGGTATCATATGTTTTTGAAATGATTAGTTGCTCCCCGAACTTGGAGATCCTTGATATCATGGTTAGTGGAATTCATTCTTGTCATATTGATCATCATAAATTCGCATATATGTGCCTCTAGTTACCATATAACCTTGCAGGCTCTATCGAACAGTGATGTCCCACTACCTGCAATTTGCTCTTCAGCTTTAGACTGCAAAGCTTTGGGGCAGCTGAAGCTTCGGCATGTGATGTTTGGATGTTTAAGAGGTTCGGAATGAAGTACGTTTGATAGAGTGTTTACTTGCTTGTTCTCCTTTGCTAAAGAAGATGCTTATTTGGCTCAACTCATCCTCTATGGTTGGTCTTGCGGATGGAAAGTTAATGTTTGCTAACAAATTGTTAAAGTTTCATAGGGCCTCACCGATGGCCTAGATAGATGTCTCCATTAGAAGTTTTGAATGTACCATCTACTTTGGGTCGTTTTGTGTAAATTTGGTTAATCTTGATGCTTAGGGTATAAATGCAGTGAATTCATGCATTAGACATGATCCTAAATCACTACCGTTATCATTGATAGATTTTGCATAAAAGTGTTGTATTATAATTGTTAGAAATGAAACCGCTCAAAAACCATCGAAAAACGTAAGGGCTACATTATTATCTGTACTATAACCGTTATCCATAGCTCAAGGGCTATGTTTAGCATTTCAATTCTTTTACTTTTTTTGGCAATCTAAGTGAGGGAGCAAAGACATTTAACTTTTCTCATTAGAAGAAAAAAAAAAATGATTTTTCAAGCAATACAATTATATCTTATTCCTTTCATTTATTTGTCATCTATAAAAGTTTAGAGATAAAATTCAAGCTTAAACCACATCTACTCTAAGCGTCAAATAAAATGTCTAAAAATCGTCAAGAAACTCATATGCAGGAATTCGTGTTTTATTATTTGTACTTTATATGTTTAAATTATCCATAACCACTCTTATCCATGGCCTTAAGGCTACATTTAGCATTTTCGGAAAGAAAAAAAATATTACTTGTATAAAAGTTTTAAAAGTAGTTAGAAAACAAAAATGAAAAAAATTTATGTTAGGAATAGAATATTCATAACATTATATTTTTATTTTTATTAGGGGCTTAATTGTAATATGTAGGAAATCTTTGTTAAGTCCCACACTCCAATAAATTGGAGTGTGGGGGTGTGATTAATGGAACTAATGGTGCTTAATGATAAATTCACTTTCTTTATCTAGATTAAGTTTCTATCTCTAGACTGACCAAACCCAACACACCCTAACTCATTATACGAGAATACTAACTAATCGGCACTTAGGTAAACTAAAACGCTTCCGTCACGAAAGACGAAACAATAAATAACATAAAACCCTACAAATAGCAATAAACGTGAATAATCACAAGTAAAATCAAAGGGTCAAAACAAAAGCAATATCAATAAAAATAAACGGTAACGATAAGTATCTCGAAATTACGGGATGCCACAGATTATCCCAGTAAACCAAAAGCTTTTAATTCCATTAAGATTATCTTATTTTATGGGTTAATTATCTAAAATGTCAATCTATTTCCTCTTTTCTAATTTTGACAATCTTACTTACTTTTATTTGCAATTTAGATATAGTAGCTTGGATTATACTATTGGACAACGTTTTTTTTCTCTTTCAAAAATCGTATTTAAAGTTTACATCGAGTGCTTACCATTACCATGTTTGTTTAAAATTTTTGAAGGCAATTTGATCATTAACAAGTTTGTTTAGAATTTTTTAGGACAATTTGATCGAATATTAGTGTTTAAACAATTTGATTGAGCCAACTATACAAATATATTTACTCCCTTAATATTAAATTAATATCTAACTAAAGTCACCCGCTTAGATAATGTTGACATAGACAACTGCTAATAATTAAAGACCCCATTTTCATCCTGCTATCCACTTATCTACACTCATAATATATTCCATGTTTAATTTAAACTAAAATATTAGTATAAAATAAATATTAAATTAAATTAAATTAAGAGTTAATTACATAAATCGTCCCTATGGCTTACTTTAAATTACGGATTTCGTCCCTAAGTTTAAAACGTTGCATAAACTGTCCACTTTTGGAAACTAATTACGCTTTTCGTTCCTAATTTCAAACGGATGTCCATTTTAGGGACGAAATGTGTAATTAGTTCACGATGATTTTAACGAAAATTTTTAGCGGACATCCATTTTAGGGACGAAATTCGTAATTAGTTTCAAAAAGTGGACGGTTTATGCAACGTTTTAAACTTAGGGACGACATCCGTAATTTTGAAAAAACCATAAGGACGATTTATGTAATTAACTCTTAAATTAAATATAGTATTGAGTTAATTACATAAATTGTCCCTATGGTTTTACTTCAAATTACGAATTTCGTCTCTAAGTTTAAAATGTTACATAAATCGTCCATTTTTGAAACTAATTACGCTTTTCGTCCATAATTTCTAACGGACATCCATTTTAGGGACCAAATGTGAAATTAGTTAACGATAGTTTTAACGGAAATTATTAATGGACATCCATTTTAAGGACGAAAAGGGAATTTGTTTCTAAAAGTAGACGAATTATGAAACCTTTTAAACTTAGGGACGAAACACATAATTTTAGATAAACTATAGGGACGATTTATGTAATTAACTCTATAGTATTTTACAAAATCAACATCATCAACAAAAAATATATATGCGCACCAAATCACTATTATGCAATAGAATTTTTATCACAAAATACCAACAAAGAAATGAATATAATATTTGTAAACCATATGAAAGAAAATAAGCTTTACATATGTTATATACTAGAAATTTTGTCCCACGCGTTGTAAAAGAATTTTCAAACAATTAATGACCTTTTTGTAAAAGAAAAAAGAATGTCACATAGTAAAATCTTTTCTTTGTAAATTAAGTGACATTTCTTTAATTTGATTGTTATATGATTAAAAGACAAAATAAAATATTCCCTACTTTGGGACTTCGTGAAATGTTGCATGTCCAATATAGCGTTGGCAATAATTTTGTTGCCAACGAAAATTATCGACAAAAAAATTACTTTCAGAACAACTAATATTCAAATTAACGTAATAAATTGTAGTGTCAATTGTTGTGTTTTTTTTTCTATAAGTGAGCCATTATTCAAGAACCCAAAAACTAATACTAGTAAATAAGGTTTCTAATTTTATATGTAACGATAAATCCTAATACCTTATTCTCCTAACCTATTTTTCTAGCAATAAATTAAGGTTCACATAAAAAATAAAAATAAATATACAAGAAAACAAAATGTCTTAAATTTGTCATTCTTATCATCCGTAGGTCCACTAGGAGTACATGAATATTTTTCCAACTTCATAACCATTAAGTCGTCATTCACATAAATCCAATCATTTACAGTCGACATTAACGAAAAAGTAATGAAATAAATTCATATTAATAGATATCCAAATAAAGAGATAAAGATTTAAAAGTCTATAATCTGACGATATGTATAGATGTAAATATCTATCTTTTTAAGATTAAATGTTTGAGTCAGATATATATATATTTTCATATTTATTAAAAAAAAATTGATAACGTCAATTTTATAACCTGTTTTTATACAGTTGAACTTTGGTTGAATATACGTATAATTTGATTGTATATTCGTAATAATTTTATGAATTTTAAAATTTTTGGATGCTGTTTTTATGTAACTGTTTATATATACAAAAAACTAAACATGTAATAATATGTTAAAAATAAGCCATTAGAATGTTTTTAGAAAAATATGGTGCAATAATATAGAAACCGTGTTGCAATGTAGCTATAGTTTTATGGTTGACAATTTGAAATAGTCTCCCTCTCCTATTGGCCAGCTAAATAAGTACAATTAAGTTTACTTTGAATTGGTCAAAAACCTTAAAGTCAACTCCTCCAGCCTGCCTATAATATTATTCCTCTCTCTCAATGCAAATTATCAATTTTGAGAGAGAGATTAGAGAGAGATCTAGAGAGAGATGGGTAAATTGTTGCACAACACACAAATTAAGCATTCAAGCCATCCTCATCTTCTACAATTATTATCAAATCTTCATCTTGAAAATCAAGCTCCCATCAATTGTAATGGTTGCAATCTCCATATTTCTCCATCTGATCATATCTACACATGTAGACCTTGCAACTTTTTCTTGCACACATCATGCTCTAAGTTTCCTGAGTTGATAACTCACCCGGCTCACCGCGAACATGCTCTTGCCCTTCTTCCTATCTACCCGGGTGGTTTCTTTAGTTGTGATGCATGTACTATGCAAGGAACTAAATTTAGTTATCATTGTCAAGTGTGTGATTTTGATTTGCATGTGTTGTGTGCATCTAAGCCTCTTTCGGTGAACCATCCGTTTCATGTTCACCAGCTTGTCCTTACTTTTTCATCTCCGTATGGTGAGAAGATTGGGTTTTCTTGTGACGTGTGTAGTAGTGTTGGGTCGGGTGACCAGTGGCTCTACCGTTGTGTTGCTTGTGAGTTTGATGTTCATTTACACTGTGCTACGGCCAAAATGCCAATTCCTTCTTCTCCGTTTACTTCTCTACAACACAGTAATTCGATTCCACATGTAGCTCCGAATCAATTCATGAATCCGGTGTCTGGACAACCGCTTTATCATAGCATGAGCACTGGTCATGTTCAAACTAATTTGCAACCACAGAACCCTGTTGGTGTTCAAGGTTATCAACAACCACAACCTCAACCTATTGGTGCTCAAGGTTTTCAACGACAACAACCTCAACCGGTCGGTGCTCAAGGTTACCAACAACCACAGCCTCAAACTTTTGTTGCTCAAGGTTACCAACAACCACAACCACAACCGGTTGGTGTTCAAGGTTACCAACAACCACAACCACAACCAGTTGGTGTTCAAGGTTACCAACAACCACAACCTCCTATGGCCAATCAAAACGTTGCCCCTAATGACGGAATAGGGAATGCAATGGCGACGGGATTTGTCAATGGTATGATGCAACAGCTTGGACAGGATTTTGTCCAAAGTCTTACAGGTGGTGGCAACGGCAATGGTGGTGGCGGGGATGTAGTCAACATTGACTATCAATGCACTACTGTGAATGAAAATTATGAAAATTCCGAAACCTATGAAACCTATTAATAATTTTGTGAAAGGGACAAAGTTTGATTATGTTTTCCTAAGTGTATGCAATATTTGCCTATTTTTGATATACTGTTTTACTTTTTTGACAATTCTCGTCGCAAATCAGCAACATTTCTAATTATTTAAAGGAAAAATCTGAAATAGAAACAATGGAGGGCAAACTCAATATTCACTTATTAACATCAACACCAAATTAAAACTACTATATAAAATATCTTGTCATGAATCTTTAGTGGCTATTGCATCTTCAAGTAGCTTTATCAGTTTCTTACTTAATTCCAGCTACTCGAGCTTCATCAAGAGGCGTGTTTCCCCATCTGAAACCACAGACAGTTCATAGTTCGTTACAAGGGCAAAGATAGCTTTTCATTACGTACAAGAAGTACTGGATTTTATTTAGGTTCTTAAGATATATTCTTTTATTATATCATTCTCACGGACAATTTAGGATGTTTGGGTATTAGCCAAATATTTCTATCAATATTAAACTTGGTTCTTTTTAGCTCTAGTAGGATTGGAAATATGCATCGTCTACTATAAAGGTATGGGTAGGTTAGACATGTTGGATATCAAAATTTGTTTGTGTCAAGATAAATGTGAAGCTTAATTAAGAGATACCTGTCTTAGGAAAGCACACTGCCACCAGCTTCTAAGATCAACTTAGCCATTGAATACAAGCCTTCCGCAGCAGCAATATGAAGTGGTGTACGAAGATCATAATTTTTGGAGTTGGATTAATCCCATTATTTAGAACCCTTGCTAAAAATTCTAGATCCCCCTTTGCAACAGCCATACAAAGAATATTTCCACAATTATCCATATCTAAAAACGCTCCTACTTCCACAAGCATGAAAATCACCTTATCATGCCCATTCTTAATTGTGACAATCCGTCTTTTTGAAGTATTTTTCATTTACCGTTATTTATTCTTTTATTCGCAATTATTTGGACCCTTATATTTCGCTTTATTTTTACTAACTTTTTATGCATTTGAGTCGGGTTTATGTGTTTTAATTACTTTGTCTCTCGAGACGGAAACTTAAGAATCGTCTAAGTGCCTAATAGTTAGTATTCTCGTGTTATTAAAGTAGTGTGTTTACGCCATGAATGTCGGTTAAGAAAATCATATTTCGAAATTTCATTACAAAGTTAGTCCTCTAACTTATTCTATTACAAAGTTAGTCCTTTAACGGAGAATTAACATAATCTGTTACAAATCTGATCCTTTAACGAAAATATAACAGATTTGACCAAAAAGGCCACGGTGCGCAGCACCACTCACTAAAATGGCTTAATGCCAAAATCGACTTTGTGAGTCAAATTCTTGAGATTCTGCAACTTTAACCACGTGAAATCTTCTGTAAATTACCCCATTTGGGTATGATAGGTAAGTTTGTGAATCTAGAGATGGTTTGCACTCTCAATGTTGCCAAAAATCAAATTCTACAACAAACACTTTTGTTTACTTTTCCTTTCATTCTCACTTCACAAACCCTCATTTTCTCTCAAACATTCCAGAGAAATATGAGCCCATTACACCTTTGTTGAAGTGAGAATCCAAGAGAGCAAGTTGGAGAAATTACCTCCTATAATCATACTTTGATTCTACACAATTTCGGTAAGTTACCTTTGTTAAATTCCTTCGCATTCCTTCTATTTTCTTCCATTTGGTTAAAGTTCTCTAACAACAAACTTATTCTTTTGTCTTACAAGCTACATGTTACCATTTCCATCTTGAATCCAAAGAGTTTCGGTGATTTCTTTGGAGAAACGACACCTTAACTTTTGGTATGTAAAACTCTCCGAAATTTACTCTAACTATCTTTTCTATGAGAAATCTCTAACACTTCTTGGTTATGTGTTAACGAGGATCTTTTGCTTCCATTTACCGGCCACTACTTTTGGAGTTGACTACCTTGTAGAGAAAACTCTAACTTAAGTTTTGGTAAGTAAATTCTTCCGAAAAAGTCCCTTTATTTTACTCTTACTTTGAGAATTCTTTACTAATGGTGGGTGTTTTTGTGTTTGGAGCCGATTACCTCCTCACCACCACCACCGAAGTCTTCTTTCTCCGGTTTCATACATTCTCAAAGTTGGTAGAATTCTTGCGGGTGAAATCGGTAAACTCATTATTTTTCATTATTATCTTTAATTTCGGTTTAAGCCTTGAAAATGGTTAGGTTAATATATATTAGACCAACACTTGCTATTCTTGAAGATTTGGACTTAATTGTGTTAAAATATGTTAAAAAGTGAGATTAACCGAAAATAACTTATTTACTATATTGGTATGTAAAAACTACACACACACACACATATATATATATATATATATAACACTTGGTAAATATTATTTGAACCTAATTTAACTTTCGGATAGTTTACCTTTTTACCATAAAACGTCAAACGAATCAGATTTCGGCTAAACGTAAATTTTATAAATCTGGAAATGGCCCAGTGCGCAGCACCAAAAACTTGGTGCGCAGCACCGGGGGTCTGATCCTCAAAAATCCAGTTTTTTGTTAAAATTCAGCAAAGGCTCATATTGTATTTTACACTTTTAACTTTAAACTCATATATAAGTAAACTATTATGTATAAATGTATTATATAACGTCAAAAACAACGTCTTTGGACTCAAAGACGCCACCGCCATCATAAACGTTATAAAATTTTATTTAAAACGAACGTTTTACTTATCTTGTACGTCAAATCGTTTGAAACCACATCTTTACTCCATTGTTTTGAAATAAAAAGGATTTTAACTCTCAAATTGTCAAAATTGGACTTTTCATTCAAATTGTTGACTTTGACTTAACTAATGTCAACATCTTTAATTTTGACTTTTCATTCAAATTGTTGACTTTGACTTTGACCAAGTCAACATCTTTGACTTTGACCAAGTCAACATCTTTGACTTTGACCAAGTCAACATCTTTGACTTTGACCAAGTCAACATCTTTGACTTTGACCAAGTCAACATTTTTTACGTTGACTTTGGTCGGTCTCAATAAGCTTTGGTAACAGTATTCCTTTCAACTGATGTTCCTGGTAGTCATTCTTCGGCTCGGAATGTTATTCCTTTCTAATAGTCATTATGACGTGAAATTATCGATATTTTCCTAACGTCCCTATCGACGCGGAACATCGTCACCTGGATCCGTCATCACGACACGACTTGGAAATCGTTGGAATACTTTAATAAATCTTAAACATTAAACTTAACCGACAATGCTAAACCGTACTATGTTATTAGAGATACTTAGACTATATTGTATTGTTATAGGGCACTTAGGCGGCGGAGTATTAGCTCCCTATTGATTATTTACCCGATATCTTGCCGAGCTTATTTTGTGAGTTATTCGTAGCCCTATTCTTTTACTATTTTTGGGCTGGAAAACGTATTTTAAATTGTCAAATGCATGTATATCTTGTTTACCTAGTGGATTAGTATCACCTCAGATTAGATGGTTCTTAGGCTTGGGTAAGCCCCCCTTATACACTTGTTAAGCTTTATGCCCACGGTTTTACATATATATAGATCTATATTGGGTTTGACCTAACCCTCATTGCTCGATAGGCCGTACCTATGAGTGGATGTTATGGCCGTTGTTGTTGCCTTTGGTTTGCCATCGCCTTAGGTTAGGGGATACAGTCTGGTCAGGTTCAGTGTATGATTAATCTAGGTATTTATACTCGCACTTTGGTTATAAATCAAGATATGCTATTTTGAGACTTGTCATGTTTACTAAATCTTTTATTGGGTCAACTTTTATTTAAATATTGCGAATAATTCACCAACATGTGTTGATGTCGTTTTTAACGCTTTTTCAGGAGTTTGAGGATTTTATTTGATCATCCCTTGACTATGTTGGGATCATATAGCTTATGTATTTGGGATTCGTTTTGTTGATGTAATTCCTTTATGATCCACTTTATGACATTGATTTGTATTTGTATTTGACGATTGGTTCACATTTGACTTTGTATTGTATTTGATAAACCTTTGGCATGATTAATATATTCTAATGTTTTGTTTATTGGTTGTAAATGTTGTAATCCTTGACTCTTGATATCATTAACTGGAACACTCCGTGTTTCCGCTTTGAGCGGGGTGTGACATTAATTGCTTCGAATAATGGAGTGTTTCCGTGATTATCTACATCATATGTTAAGCAGAAGAAAGTAATCATCTATATATTTTTCGGAAAAACTATAAGCATGACTAATGAAACCTTGCACATCAAAACATGCCTCTAGCATTGATTATCGCTCCTTTTTCTATGAGAAACCGAATAATGTCTTCAAATCCTTTGATTGCGGCAATATGCTGTGAATAGATCATCAGTAAGTGATCTAATGGAATTGGAAAAGAAAAAACAGTATACAGCTTTGATACATACCAAAGGTGATCTTCCATCATAATCCGTATTATTAGGATCAAATCCAGCAGCAACCAAACGCCTTACGCGATGGAGGTCATCATTATAAACAGCCGAATTTAACCAAGAGCCAACTCATATTCATCTTTTGCAATATGTAGTGTTATGTCAGACTCCAGTATCTTGTTACGGAGGTATGTTTCTTTACCCTGACAATCATAAATAAGATGTCACTTAAAATTAACTTTGTTGCTGCATTAATTGGTGAGATAATCATAAATAAGATAATCATGATCTGTTTTGTTTGAAAATTTTAGTTGAACCGGGATGGAGTTCTAAAATCAGCTTCGAGTCCTAATATGAGTATTAGCGAGTGTGCATAAAAGAGGTTCTATATCATGGAGACAGAATATGATGGAATATTATCTAGTATGTAGCATAAAACAATATATCTACACCACTTTTTAGGTAACTAAGTGAACGAGTGTCTTAAAAGAAGAAAAGCGTAATTGGTGATGCTAAGAGTAACTCACCTCAAGTAGATTATCTACACCGATCCTTCCATCAGAAACGTGTATCTCGCGTATATCGATAAGAGATTGCTTATCAACCCGCAGTAGCTTTGATAGCTCACCAACATGGACTGTATCAGGTACCCGAAGACTTTTTTCTTCTTCATGCTCACTTCTTCCGACATTCTCCTGTTCACAACAATAAAAGAATCCAAGTATGTATTTTCTTAGTGGCGTACATACACAGCTTTGGTTACTTTGTCATGAGAGGTGGAAATTTAGACCCATTTACTTATTATTGTGTAGATTTTGTTGGTCGCCTCCTTTCGGACCTCCTTTGAATCCTAACACAAACTAATTGCGGAATAACTAGTTTAAGTAAGTAAACGGTGAAGAACAGAAGATATAATCAAATGATTGATTCTATTAAGCTTACGTGTTTGTTTACAATCACGAATAGAACCTAAACACTCGATTACAAGACTTTAACACTCAAGAACTCACAATTACGTTCACTAAACCTAGCTCACGTAACTGTTCTCTGTATTGAATGCTCTGACAATGTTCAACAACATCTTATTTATGATTTCGAGGCTGCTATTTATAGGTGGCCCGAAACCCTAGAAGAGTTACGCTCACGTAACTCTTTGGAAGAGAGTTACGTGCGTAACTCTCCAAGTTACGTGCGTAACTCAGAGTTACGTGAGTGTAACTCAGTTACTTGAACGTAACTTGTTCGTAAATGCGTTTGGACTTTACAACTCGATCTAATTACATACTAACTCTACGACACATTCAAATGAATACAAATACAGACAATAATGCTCCAACAAACTCCCCCTTGGATGTAGCTTGTATTCTTCAAAATTGTCTTGAACTTTTGGTGTCGAGAGATCGAGAGTTGGTCCTTTAAACTTCATAGACTTGTACGGTGTAAAGTTTGCAACCGTTAACTTGCGAATCTTTCTCACAGCTAATCTTCATCATTAAGCAACGCGACTCCATGAATATCAGCTTCGAGTCCTTGACTTCCAAGAAGTGCTAGACTCTTCAAGATCCGATCCTTAACTTTGTAAAACCTGGTTTACAAAGACAAACAGACCAAATACGTGTTTTTGTTCTTTAAACTGACAAAATTTCTCATTTTTCAGAAAACACGTGATAAAACCTTTTAACCATAAACGATACGTGACAACGAAGAAAATAAACATAGAAATAAAATATTTTTGATTTTTGTTTGTTTTCTTAACCTAAAACCGAAACTCTTTTTGTGGTTTTTAACTATAAGCTATTCACACTACTTTAGCAACCTACAAAAGGGCAAATCTTTTTGGATAGGGATTAGTTTTCTTTTAGGATCATATCGCAGAAGTCGAATCACAAGAATCAGCCGATTATTAGTATATTTGTCCTCTTAAATACAACATAGATATCATACAAAAAATCTTCCGATTATTTAAATTACAACTGTTTATATGGATCCCACTTATATTTACACTTAGCTAAATCCGAACTTCCCTCAAAGCGTCATCAAACTTCCAGTATTTATTTAGGAAACCCGTCACCTTATTCCTATTTAGTTAACTACTCTAAGTATTGAAAATGCATACTTATAGTATAAAGTTTAAGCACTTGTGCATTTTTCATAATTAAAGAAGCTCTTTTTTCTTTTTCTTCTTTTTTTTTATTTATATATATATATATATATATATATATATATATATATATATATATATATATATATATATATATATATATATATATATATTTTTATAAGCTTAAGAAGCTTTATTGACTCGTGAACTCCTCCCTCTGTCTTTGCCGTTTATCAAGTAAGCATCAAGAGTTACGGAATTCTTATTTGACTCTACTCTCCCCTTTATACTAACTGCAAGGAAACTATGATTTCGCAACCTTATAGAATCCAGGAGCGCCTCAAGGATACGAGTTTTACTTAACTCCTCAACCTTTATACTAACTGCAGGAAACTATGATTTCACAACCTTATAGAATCCTGGAGCGCCTCAAGGTGTTTAGGAGTTATTAATAAAAACTCTTTGAGTTTTAGAAAAAAACGATTTATTATAATTTTTTTGATTTTCTCTCAATTTTTCTTTTCCTCGCTTTTTCTATTACTCTCAGATACTTATTTATATATATATATATAATCCTATGGTGACAGATTCCAGGTACACCGAAAGTTTTCAGCTTGTCATTGAGATGAACAAACTTAACCGTGTTACCCATTAGAAACAGGTTCGGAAAATTGTTTATATGATATTGGCCGTACCTACTAATACATCGAACAAACACTTATGATTCTAATTTTTAAAATCCGCGATGTACTATCATTTCCTAAGGTTTTCACAAACTTTCTCCCCCTCTTTTTATGTTTTTCTTAATTTTATTATTTTTATAACTAAACACGTCCTAAAAAACTTAAAAAGAAAAGTTTCGAAGTCACGATCAAAGATTTAGGTTTTTATCATTTTGGACACTTGACACTCAATTGAGATTATTATGCTTTGACTCAATGAGATTTCAAAAACTTTAGACTCATCCGAGATTATTTAACTTTAGACTCGATGAGTTTCAAAACTTTAGACTCTTTTGAAAAGAGTTTTGCATTTAAGCAAAACGGTTTTTGTTCGAGTTCGCAACTGTTATATGTTGCGAAGTCTAAACGCTTTAAACTTACCAAATTAGGTAAGAAAAACTTACCTTCTCGGTTGAGAAGGAAATCTTTAAACTTATTTAAGTGAATTTCCCCTTTACACTATCACTAGATGTGAAAAACTCGTGTTTTTCAAAAACTCGTGTTTTTCAAAAACTTTACACTCAACGTAGAGATAAAACGACTTGTTTTTCAAACCTTTACACTCAATTAAGAGATGAAACCTGATTTCCGTCATAACGATGAAGGCATATGATCGATTGATCGTATGTAAGCTCACGTGATCCTTCATGTTCCTTTACACTGCTAAGCAGAAGGTGTTGCCCGTCGTGTGCCTTGAACAACCACTATTCTCATACTATGTATTATCTACAGTTCGCTTTGGTCGTTCCTGCACATCTTGGAAGAAAGATTAGTTTGAAACGGGGACCCAAGCCTTAATTGACTTGGGTCTCCCACTTTCATCGGTAATGATCACATCAACCAATTTATGATCTTTCTGATAATCAGTAGTGGTTGATGTGTCATCCTGATGTTCGGGCGACTCTTTATCATCTTTAACAGTCTTAGTCAATTTTGGTTTTGGATCGGTTTTGACCTTGACTGAAGGAGAATCAACCTTTGGTTTGTTTGGTTGATTCTTCCTTTGAGGAACAGACTTAACGTTTGAAGTTGTTCTTGACTCTTTACGTTTCAAAATTAAGCTTTTCAAACGAGGACAAACCTTGGCAATGTGTCCCTCACATCGACAATAATAGCAGGTTCGAGGGTCAGTTGAATTAACCTCGGGAACCTGAGAAGTTGGAATCTTCTTTTGATTGTCGTTTCGTGGTGGTATTACCTTGGTTGATTTAGCTTTAGACACTTTAGGAGAGAAACTTGTAGGCTTAGAAGAAGAAGCCACTCCCTTAGTGAAGATCTTAGTCATAGGGGTTTGGACGGTGATAACAGGTTTGTTTGCTTCAACCTTCTCCTTACCCTTTGACTTGGATTTGTAAGCCTTTGACTCAGATGTGGACTGCTTGAGAGTCCGTTTTTCTTCACGCACTTGAAGTTTTTCAAATTTCTTGTCCATCTTAGTAATAAGACGGCTCTCAAGGCGTTGAATGACTTTTTCAAAAAGACTCTCTTGGTATTCGGTTAAGTGGACGTCTTTTAGGTCATTCAGGTCTTTGGACTTAAGGTCTGGGCGTTCTAAAACGACTTTAGACTCATTTTCCTTAACACTTGCTTCTAGACCATTTACTTCAGCTTTTGGAGCTTCAGGGGTCATCGAAGAGGATTGAGAAAAGTCTTCGGACGTACCATCGACTGGGACCGGGGTGAAATGCTTTGGAGGTGGCATACTAGTATACCCCAGTCCACCCTTGTCTTTGGTGTCCGTCCGCTGAGACTCGATCAATTGATTCAAAATTTCTTTCGAATTCGCAATTGCAGCTAACTTTGCATGTAGAGTGTCGATCTCACTCTGTTTCGTAGCAACAATTAGTTTTTCAGCTGCAAGTGCATCAGAAAACTCTTTGATTTTTGAAACATGTCGAGAAATGATGATTTTTAGATCAGAAATTTCAACTTGTTTTTCTTTCTTAAAAACAGTTAAAGTTTTGTTTTCTTTAGCTAAAACATCGTTTCTTACTCGTAAATCATTAACTTCAGAGATTAACTCTCTAGCCGATGTACTCCATACAACGAGTTTGGTCTCAAACTCGCTGCAGTTAGAACATATAGCTGTGAAAGGGTTGATGTCTACCTCACGCTTCGGAGATGAAGCATCTGATGTAGAAGCCATATCGAAAACAAACCAATACCCGAATCAACCTCAAACGAATACCCGAATACCCCGAACTTAACACTAATCTTCAAACGTCTTCACATGAATCTTCACAAACAGAACCCGTAGAATCAGTAAGAGAGACCAGAGAATCCAACCTAACACTACCTAATGTTTCTGACGAAAATCGGGCAGAGTAACGGCTAGAAAAATGAGGTAAACGAACGTCTTCAGTGAATAGTTACGTGCGCGTAACTCCCAGTTACGTGGCGTAACTAATATCGAGTAACTGTCTTCAAAATCAAGTAACTGTCTTCAGAATCACGTAACTGCACGTAACTAAGTTACGTGAGGGTAACTACAGTTACTTGAGAGTAACTGTAGTTACGTGAGAGTAACTGTAGTTACGTGAGAGTAACTGTAGTTACGTGAGAGTAACTGTAGTTACGTGAGAGTAACTGAGTTACGTGAGAGTAACTGTAGTTACGTGAGGGTAACTACAGTTACGTGCACTTCAGCTGAAATTTCTTCCGACCGTCGAAAACGAAGAAATACCCAAAACTAGAAACCCATCTTCTGCAGATATCAAGTATACCCAACTGTAAACACAATATCTGAACCTTGAGACCAAACTACGGCTAGAAATGCCTAGATCTGAAAAATCCCGAAATAAAGTACAATTACTCCAAAACCTAGATCTATGCCAAATCAGCCCCAATCTTCACCAAACGGATTCAAAGACCTCTATAGCAAGTATAGAGGCTCTGATACCACTTGTTGGTCGCCTCCTTTCGGACCTCCTTTGAATCCTAACATAAACTAATTGCGGAATAACTAGTTTAAGTAAGTAAACGTTGAAGAACAGAAGATATAATCAAATGATTGATTCTATTAAGCTTACGTGTTTGTTTACAATCACGAATAGAACCTAAACACTCGATTACAAGACTTTAACACTCAAGAACTCACAATTACGTTCACTAAACCTAGCTCACGTAACTGTTCTCTGTATTGAATGCTCTGACAATGTTCAACAACATCTTATTTATGATTTCGAGGCTGCTATTTATAGGTGGCCCGAAACCCTAGAAGAGTTACGCTCACGTAACTCTTTGGAAGAGAGTTACGTGCGTAACTCTCCAAGTTACGTGCGTAACTCAGAGTTACGTGAGTGTAACTCAGTTACTTGAACGTAACTTGTTCGTAAATGCGTTTGGACTTTACAACTCGATCTAATTACATACTAACTCTACGACACATTCAAATGAATACAAATACAGACAATAATGCTCCAACAGATTTTGGGTAGAACTTTACCTTATATGGGTCAAATATAAAAAATAGAGAAAGGGGAAATAGGTTGAAGTGTTGAACTACTCATACGCCTTGAAAGTCTCCAAGAGTCGATAGTCTTTTACTTCCATTGATTCACAAATTTACATTGTTATTATATTGATAAACTTTTTAAAGCAAAAGTAACTCCTTAGTTATTTATAAATTAAAGAGGTATAAAATTTGAAACAATATGTGTTTGCGGTTCAAACGGGTCCGTTTTGACCCGTACTAAACGATGACCAATTTCAAGTTTGAAACTAAGTAAACTATTACTATATGAAGAGCTAAGGGTGAGCAAAAGTATCATGGTATCGGTACCAACCCGTACCGTTTGTATTCGGTACTAAACTTTTTAAGAAAAAAAACGGTATCAACCGGTTCGATAGCGGTTCGGTACGGGACGAGGAAATGGGTGAACAAATGTACCATGGTACCGGTACCGAACTGGAACCGTACTGGTACCTTACGGTACGGTATCCTGTACCAAAGATTTTTTACAAAAACAACCCAGTACCAACCGGTTCGGTAAGGGTTGAAACCAGTTTGTCAAACTATTCGTTGGAAAAAGTCAAACTAGCCGTTTTTTGATCCGTTGGAGGAGTTTTTTGCCCGTTTTTTTTTCATTTTTTTTACCATTTTGCCATTCCAAATTTACTATAAATATGTGGTAGAGTTTGGGAGTAAACACACACTTCTAACTCTCTCAAAACACTCTCAAAGCTCAAAAAACGCAAAAAATACCTTCCAAAAACGTTTGAAAAATTCTCAAAAAATCACCAACAATCAAATGGCAACTCAAAGCTCTACCGCTTCAACCGGTTGTGGTTCGTCAAGTGAAAGAACGATCGTAGAGGTTCTCGCAACAACCCGAAACCAAAGTGTTTGGCAACATTACCGGTTGGTGCGTTTGTCCGATGGCCAAACGATGGCGCATTGTAATCATTGCGGCCTTTTTTTGAAACATAATTCCAACACGACGTTGAAGAATCACGTCGATAAGCATTGCAAAGTTCTCCATAGAGCACCGGAATCGGGTCAATCATCAATGGGTCAAGACGGGAGTATTTTTGTTTATTCGGTGGAGAGGATGCGTGAAGAGTTTGCGGGTTTTGTGATTCAATCCGCCTTGCCATTCAATCACTTCGACAACCCGAGATTCACTAGGGTGGTTCAAAAGTGCCTCCAACCGCGATATACTCATGTAAGTCATAATACTCTTCGTAAGGATTGTTTAAAAATTTGGAAAAAAGCTAAAATAATGATATTAAAAGGTTTTGAAAATCTAAATGCAAATGTAAACTTAACAACCGACGTTTGGTCGGCTCCTCATGGTTTGCCCGATTCATACCTTTGCGTTACCGTACATGCGAATCGTGGCAAATGATGAAGAGGGTTATTGCTTTTGATCAATTTCCTTATCCTCACTCGGGTCATAACTTATTTCACATGTTAATGGATGTTTTACAAAGATATAATTTGGAAGAAAAAGTGTTTTCAATTGCATTTGATAATGCAAGTAATAATACAAACGCGGTGGGTAAACTAAAGCTAAAATACAAACCACCAATGGACGGTGACTTTTATCATGGTCGATGTGTTGCATACATTATTAATTTGGTTGTGCAAGCCGGACTAGAAGTCACCCAAGTAAAAGACGCCATAAATGCTTATAGAACCATGTTGCACGATATATTTTCAAACCGCAAAAGTAGATACAAGGCATATATGAAACTTTGTAAGGAAACGAATTCCGTCTTTTTGGCACCTAATTGGGATGTTCCTACAAGATGGAATTCGACCTACAATATGCTTATTTGCGGTTTAAGGAAACAAGCTAGTTTAACTTTAATTCATAACGACTTAGCGGTAGCGCATCGGGGTATTGTAGAATTTCCGAGTGATAATTGGCAAATTATTCGTAAAATAAGTGAATTGCTAAAAGTTTTTAAAACCGCAACAACTTTGTTATCGGGTGTTTATTATCCCACGAGTCATTTAGTCCTTAAACAACTAACTTTTATGGCTACAAAGTTAGACGATTATGAACATAGAGGGAATTTGTATAAGTTAATGGTAGCCCCGATGAAAGAAAAAATGAGAAAATATTTTTCTAGATTGTCACCTTTAATTACCGTTTCCGCCGCACTAAACCCGTGTTTGAACAAAATTGGGGTGGAATACAATATAAGAATAATCTATGAAAAATTGAATCTTGTTAACAACCAATGTCCAATATTTTCCGATAAAGCCATAGTCGATTTTGATAATTATTTTAAAGGGTTATTTGGTGTTTATTTTAACAAGTTTAGAACATCAAATGTGGGTGAATCAAGTTCTTCTATGACCGAAGCCTATGAAAACTATACTAGCGCGAACCCGGAAATTGACATGTATAACCAATTAAGACGAGAAAACATTAAACGTGCTAGGGGGGAGGGGGGTGCCCAAACTAATACCGAATATGGGAGGTATACGGGAACGGATTTTTTAGCCACTATGGGGGTTGAAGAATTCACCAACTTTGAGGTTTTGGCTTGGTGGAGAGCACGGGAAGCTCAATATCCCGTTCTAGCCGCCATGGCCAAAGATGTACTAACCTCCCAAGCTTCTTCGGTAGCTTCGGAATCCGTTTTTTCTCTTAGTGGCAGGGTATTATCTTTACGAAGAACAAGAGTCACACCGACGGCATTGGAGATGTGCATTTGCTTGAAGGATTATTTAGACGCGGCCCAACGTACACAAGACCACTAAAATATTGAAGGTGAACTAGATTATGAAGGCGAAGTACTCGATATCGAGGTGGAAGAAGGAGTTGCAATATCACTTTCCGATGAAGAAATCGCTTTGAATGAAGCTAACCGAGCATATAGCTCCGAAGAAGAACAAGTTCCCGTTCAAGATGACTTTATTCAAGTAGACCAACAATGAGAATGAAGAAATATGAAGATTGGACGAAGACGAAGACGAAGACGAAGACGACTTTCCAATGTTATTACTTATTAGTACTTTTTCCGCTTTGTTTAATAATTGTCGAATTATGAAACTTTGAAAATTTGTTTCAAGTTTTTCCGCTTTGTTTAATAATACAAAGTTGTTTTAGTAGAATACAATGTTTAAAACCGAACTTTTAAAGTGTTTTTCCCGTGTGACGGGCGTCACACATAGGGGACGGGCGTCCCGCGTAGGAGTGACGGGTGTTCCATTTTGGGGACGGGCTTTCCAGTCAGGTTGTTATTTCGTGGAATTTATGGTGACGGGAGTCCCCCACATGGGACGGGCGTCACACATTAACCAACCGGTTTGGACCCGGGTTAGAACCCGAACCGGTACGAATCGGTTTCCATAGGGTCGGTTTTTTTGAACCTCTAAACCGATCGAACCCGAACCGGTTTGGTATGTTTGACCAGAACCCGGTTCGGTTTCAAACCCGATTCGGGTTTTGGTCAAACCCGATATTGACACGACTAATATATATTAATGTAGTGTTCTTTTTCCTTCTTGAAAATGAGAATATTTTGTAAACTTTGGTGTTCCCTCCAATCTACAACTTTTTTCTAGATAATATTATATACCGAGTCAAACGACCTAATCAAGGATTACAATGTAAATTTGTCCTGGGAATTATAGAAACAACTTACTATCTGGTTGATAAATGCAACAGAGCATCCCTTGAAAAGAGGAACTTGTTTAATGTATGGCTCATATAGCTTCTGCGATATCTGTAAAACAGAGCGGATCATTTAACAAAATAATCATATAGGTGAAAGTCTAATTCTTAACAATCAGTGCTCGAAACTATATACTAGAAAATATGGACCTTTGCACGAAAGATTATGTTCACTACGTTGATTACAATGTAAATTTGTCCTGGGAATTATATACTAGAAGCAAGCGAACCGGAGCCTCCAGCAGTTCCCACTCCTCCCGTGAAAGATTATGTTCACTACGTTGATGCCAAAGGGAGGGAGATAGATCACAAGGTGTTTGGGAAAGTCGGTGTCGTTGCAGGTTGCAATCTCGTAGGCCCATGCAAAAAGCTTATCCTTTCATGGCGCTACATCGACAACACCGACTTCTTTGCCCTGCTCAGGATAGATGGGGTACAGTATCTGAGGATGAAGTACGCTACCTTCAACTCCCTGCCTTATTATGAGTTGAAGCGCCTCGCGGACATGGAACCGAAGAATCTTACTTCAGATGCCGCAAAGCTTTTCTACACTCAGTTGAGGGCAGACATATACTACGAAAAGTATGTGAACTTTTCTCTTACCAAGCCTGTGAAGAAGAAGTTAAAGACTAAGAATCCAAAGACGGGGAGGCGTGAGGTGCAGCACATATATCCAGCGGTCAAGCAGCTTAAGCGCATCAGGATGCCTTCTCTGCCTCAGGATTTTTTGGAAGACCTTGATGCTTGGTTCTTTGATGAGAACACTCGGGAGGCAGTCATGACTGATTTTGATGGGAAAGTGTTGCTAAGGATCTATGATCCTATCCATCTACTCTGCCTCTCCGAAGATGATCTGAAGCGGCTGAACGAGAAGATGATCGTAGCAGCGTGGAATGAGAAGTCTTTTGGCTATGTCTTCTCTCATGTGGTCTACATGTGTGTTGAAAAGGGATATCATTCGAAGAATATGCCACTGGTACAGGCAGATGCAACGTAGATATTGGTTTGCAGATAGTTAGCTGGTTTTTGGTATTTCTTCACTCCCAGCTCAAACAATATTCTTTTGTCTGTAATATCTGTTACCAACTTTTGATATATATATGTTTGTTATTCTTGAATGTACGTTTGTAATGTGTGTGATGCGTGGTTCGGTAGGTTTTTGATTCCTATTTGAGTTACGTGGTCCGGTTTGCTTTCAAACACTTACTTTCAAGTTTAATGCACATGTTTATATGTTAACGTTTAAAGTGTTTAGACTTCGCAACATATCACAGTTGCGAACTCGAACAAAAACCGTTTTGCTTAAATGCAAAACTCTTTTCAAAAGAGTCTACAGTTTTGAAAACTTGTCGAGTATAAAGTTAAATAATCTCGACTAAGTATAAAGTTTTTGAAAACTCATTGAGTTAAAGTTAAATAATCTCAATTGAGTAGAAAGTGTCCAAAATTGATAAAAAGCTAAATCGTTTGATCGTGACTTCGAAATCTTTCTTTTTAAGTTTTTAGGATTTGTATAGATATGCAACATCAGAAAAACAATAAAAATCAGAAAAACATAAAAAGAGGGGGAGAAAGTTTGTAAAAACCTTAGGAAATGATAGTACATCGCAGATTTTAAAACTCAGAATCATAAGTGTTTGTTCGATGTATTAGTAGGTACGGCCAATATCATATAAACAATTTTCCGAACCTGTTTCTAATGGGTAACACGGTTAAGTCTGTTCATCTCCGTGATAAGCTGAAAACTTTCGGTGTGCCTGGAATCTGTCACCATAGGATATTATATATATATATATATATATATATATATATATATATATATATATATATATATATATATATATATATATATATATTAATAATTATCTGAGAGTAATAGAAAAGCGAGGAAAAGAAAAAAATTGAGAGAAAAACAAAAAATATAATCGCTTTTATCTAAAACTCAAAGAGTTTGAATCTAAATAAAACTCATAACCTTGAGGCGCTCCAGGATTCTATAAGGTTGCGAAATCATAGTTTCCTGCAGTTAGTATAAAGGTTGAGGAGTTATAAATAATTAAATCTGAGTAAAACTCGTATCCTTGAGGCGCTCCAGGATTCTATAAGGTTGCGAAATCATAGTTTCCTGCAGTTAGTATAAAGGGGAGAGTAGAGTCAAATAAGAATTCCGTAACTCTTGATGCTTACTTGATAAACGGCAGAGACAGAGGGAGGAGTTCACGAGTCAATCAAGCTTATAAAGCTTAAATATTGCTAATAAATAATGAAAATTGCATAAGTGCTTAAACTCAATACTATATGTATGCATTTTCAATACTTAGAATAGTTAATAATCTAGGAATAAGGTGACAGTTTCCGAAATAAATACTGGAGGTTTGATGACGCTTTGAGGGAAGTTCGGACTTAGCAAAGTGTAAATATAAGTGGGATCCATATAAACAGTTGTAATTTAAATAATCGGAAGATTTTTTAAATGATATCTATGTTGTACTTAAGAGGACAAATATACTAATAATCGGCTGATTCTTGTGATTCGACTTCTGCGATATGATCCTAAAAGCAAACTAATCCCTAACGAAAAAGATTTGCTCTTTGTAGGTTGTAGTGTGAATAGCTTATAGATGAAAACCTCAAAAAGATTTTCGGTCTTAGGTTAAGAAAACAAACAAAAATCCAAAAAGATTTTATTTCTGCGTTTATTTTCTTCGTTGTCACGTATCGTTTATGGTTAAAAGGTTTTATCACGTGTTTTCTGAAAAATGAGAAATTTTATCAGTTTAAAGAACAAAAACACGTATTTGGTCAGTTTTGTCTTTGTAAGCCAGGTTTACAGAGTTAAGGATCGGATCTTGAAGAGTTTAGCACTTCCTGGAAGTCAAGGACTCGAAGCTGATATTCATGGAGCCGCGTTGCTTAATGATAAAGATTAGCTGTCAGAAAGATTCGCAAGTTATCGGTTGCAGACTGTACACCGTACAAGTTCTCTGTGAAGTTAAAGGATCAACTCTCGATCTCTCGACACCAAAAGTTCAAGAAAATTTTGAAGAATACAAGCTACATCCAAGGGGGAGTTTGTTGGAACATTATTGTCTGTAGTTGTATTCATTAGAATGTGTCGTCGAGTTAGAATGTAATTAGATCGAGTTGTAAAGTCCAATACGCATTTACGTGAGTTACGGAGGGTAACTAACAGTTACCCTCGCGTAACTAAGTTACGGTCACGTAACTAAGTTACGGTCACGTAACTAGTTAGTTACGCGCGTAACTGTCTCCCAGACAGTTACGTGCGCGTAACTCTTCTAGGGTTTCGAGCTGACTATAAATAGCAGCCTCGGGATCATAAATGCGGTTGTTGAAAGTTGTCAGAGCATTCATATCGAGAATAGTTACGTGAGCTAGGGTTTAGTGAACGTATCTTTGTGTTCTTGAGTGTTAAAGTCTTGTAATCGATTGTTTAGATTCTATTCGTGGTTGTAATCAAACACGTAAGCTTAATAGAATCATTCATTTGGTTATTCCTACTGTTCTTCACCATTTACATATACATACTAGTTATTCCGCAATTAGTTTGGTATTAGGGTTCAAAGGGGTTCCGGATTAGGCGACCAACACCTCAAAAAATTCAGTGACTCGAAGAGCCCGACTAAGCCTGATCCATAGCAAGTACCTCACTGCTTCATTTCTGTTACAAGCCTGATTTATATATAATTAAGAAAGAAATTGAAACACTTGAACAGCATAATCGATCAACTAGGTCTGCAAAAAATATATTCAGTATATAAGTATGAACTTTGTAAATGGCATCCAAGGGCAAACAACCGAGAAAGTCAAGCAAGAAACGAGATTTTAAGTAGCTGCAAATGCAATGCAATAGCAAACATAAAACTTAGAGTAATTTAATTTGAATTAAGTACGAACCGAATGGCAATGAGATTGTGAGTGGCACACAAGACGATGGGAATGAGTGTCCTTATAGGCGACTAAGAACTGAAGAAGGATATCAATGAGAAATGCAAGTTGACCAGCAATGTCTAGGAGGAATAGGTTCTCTGGCAGTCCTCTGAAGAATCCAAACTCGAGGGGTGTGAAGAAGGACGAGTATATCGCCCAAATTAGTATAAACTTTATACTTTCTACTTTTCTTGTGGCAATCATAATTACTTAATGTTTCTACATTAGTTAAGAAGCTATGGATTTTTAATTTGTTAAAATCATCTCACACCAAAACAAATTAGACATTACTAATTACAAATAAAATGTAATTAGTAATTTGTGCAGTTTTTGTTGTCAAAAATTACCAACTAAACCAAACTATGCAGTTTGTAATGATGCTTCAAACATACCAATTTAATTAGTTACACACCGATTTCTTGATTCAAAGGTGTCAACTTACAAAGCTATCGATGTTTGATAACTAAACATGTAAACATATTCTCATCTCATGTTCGCGGCACATAGGTGATGTTTGTGGTGTTTAGGTTTGAATATGAAACCTTCACCATATATTCTCGTCTCTTTACCACTTAGACACAAGACGGGCCATAATGTGATATTATGAGT
Organism: Senecio squalidus; assembly: GCA_910822075.1. Classification (NCBI taxonomy): domain Eukaryota; kingdom Viridiplantae; phylum Streptophyta; class Magnoliopsida; order Asterales; family Asteraceae; genus Senecio; species Senecio squalidus. Next base: position 70,673,728 of record CAJVGC010000001.1, on the reverse strand, counting down.
TAAATAGTAAAAATATGATGTTATGTCATTATTTTACCATTGACCAATTTTCATGTATTTTTATTTTAATTAGTTGTATTTGCGGTTCAATATATTAAAAGTATTTGTTTCAAATAAAGAAACTAAATGCGATAATCAAAAAAGTTAAACACCACAATTAATTCTCTTAATCTTACCCTAAGAGAAATTGCGTTCTATTGACTATTAGAAAGCCTTAAGTTCAAATAATTTATAAAATTAATTTGATTATTTATTTTTAACATTTTATTCAATTTAGTCATTTATATTTTCTAAACAAAAATTCCACCATTTAACTAAAATATCTTCATATAATTTTAATAACCCCTTATTAATCAACGACGATAATAATAATATTTTTTCAAATAAATATTAAAACTTACTTTGTTATCAATTCTAGAAATTATAATATATATTCACCATCTAACTAAAATATATTTTTAAAATTAATAATAACCTTTTCAGTTTCAAAAACTAGATAATAACAATCGTTTCTCTTTCATTTTTTTCAAAAATACCTAAATACATTTTTAACTTTGTTATTTTTAAAACACAATTTAATTGTTTCCTATTATTTCAAAATTTCTTAATTTTTTCATACATGACTTCCATATTTTTTAGTTTCAATCAAAATTATCATATCCCTCAACGACAATTAGATTTTTGATCGTATCTAAAAAATAGTGAATTTTTTTTTTCAACTATTTCTTCTTCTTAAACATTTTATTTTACGTATTTTAAAAAAATACATAATAATTGCTTACTATAGCAACTTTTGAATTTGAATTATCCGTATGTCTACACGAGTATTTACCTACATGATTTTATTATTTAATTTTTTCTCAATCACATAATATTTCATTTAACCTTTCTTTTTTCTTTTTTCTTTGGTCATATTTTTTGTTCACTACGTGACACATTATTTAATAAATTACCAAAAAATATAATATATAATATAGGTTTATAAATAAATATTATGAAATCGACAAAACATGATCTAGTCCAAAACCTACAAAACCTGAAATCGACCAGATCATAAGCGACAATAATTTTCACCTACATCTTAGCCAACTAAGGTCCTTTATATGATATCTTTAATTATAGGGGTGATTTATGAAAATAACAATAACTTTATATTTAGTTCCCATAATACAATTTTAATTACCCCATCCGTTTTCTTCAACATACACACGTAAGCCGCATTCTATCGAACCCTAAGCGTTTTCATTGGGTTTAGAAGTTGAACTTTTCTGAAATTGCATTGAAAGGTTAAAGTTCCTACGATTTTTTTATATTTTGTTTTCTATGATTCGTTTTGATTAGTGTTTGTTCCATGTTCACAACATTACATGTATTCCACAAAAATCTTTCTAGTTAATATAAAAGCTATAATCGATAAGGATGTGAACAACATGGTATGTTTTTGCCTACTTGTGTTCAACTATTACGATTCTAATCATATGTTTCGGGTGAATAAAACGTGAATTTGAAGTTGTCGATAAGATAGTCATGAAATTTAATAAAATATATTAGAGGTATGATTGTCAATATCTCACCTCCTCCGTACCTTGTCGTTGACGGGATTGGATATTGTTGTTATTGTTGTAGTTTATCTCTTATTATTAGGTACCAACTGTTTTGCATATTGTAATCGTTGTCGATAAAAAGGTCATATGGTATTTAACAAAAAATTTGGATTTGGTTAAGTGAAAAATATGGTTTTTTTTTAAGTAATGACTAAAATTTCGCTTTCCATTGATTAAATCTTACAATTTGTTTATATCTCTTCTTGTCATAGTAATGAACCCGCCCGACAGAAAGCGTCAGCCATCCATTTTTGCACCGGAAGATGTAATTGACAGCATGCCAGATAATGTTATAACTAATATTCTAGATTGTTTGCCAATACAAGATGCCGTGAGGACTAGTATTTTTTCGAGAAACTGGAGGTATAAGTGGACCATGATCAGCAAACTAGTTTTTGACAAGAAACTCATTGAGTATTTTACAAAAGGTGGAAGGTCTTTTAATGGAAGAATTATTATAAGTAGAATTCTTCTTAAACTTAAAGATGTCATAACAAAGGTTGTATTCTACATACCAAGAGGTTACAAAATATTTGATGCCGAAGATCTTAATCATTGGCTTTTGTTCTTGTCCGAAAAAGGAATGAAGGAGTTCACTCTTATAAATGATCATATAATACCACTTAAGTTGCCTACCCATATTTTCTCTTGCCTAGAATTGAAACGTTTGAAGCTCCGTAACTGTTATTTTCCTCCAACGTCTAATTTTCATGGTTTTCCGAATCTTTTGGCATTAGACTTTAATAATGTAGGATTAGAAAATTGCGAGAAACTTATAACTTGTCCTTTACTTAAGATACTGAAAATTGATCATCCCAGTCCTACCAGCCAAATGAAACTTGTTGAGATTGCAAAACTTGAGAAACTCAAAACTTTAGCTATTTCATTATCTGAGCTGGCCATCACAAGTTCAGATATCTTTCGACTCGTGAGTTGTCTGCCAAAACTTCAGAAGCTTAATTTAAATCTTCAAAACTGCAAGGTAAGGCTATCTTTTAGGTCTTTTAATTGTATTCGTTAATGAAGTGGCTTTATTGATACCCATTTTTTTTTTTATTGTATAGATCTTGGCTGAAAATGGGGCTAGAAATAGGATCTCTACAGCTTTACACGGACTCAAGTCTCTTACATTACGCAAATTAGATTTTGACAGTCGTGTAATGGTTTGTTTTTTCTTTGACTTGATTCAAGGTTCCCCGAATTTGCAGACCCTTAAGATCATGGTAAGTGGAATTCACATATTGCTCATCTGTACACTTCCAATTTGTATGTATGTCTGAATATGCCCCTATTTTTGTAGGCTGCATACGGGGATCGTGTCTCACAACCTCCCCTTACTTCCTCTGAAGTCGACGGCAGTATAATGGGTAGCCTGCAGCAGCTTCGAAATGTGCGGTTGCAAGGCATTAAAAACTCAAAGATTGAACTATGCTTGATCAAGTCTTTACTTGCTTATTGTTCCCTGTTACAGAAGATGGTTATTAATTTCCCCTATAACAAAACAGTCGGCCCCAGACCACAAGCTGCCGTGTATGATTACGTGAAGTTTTCTGAAAAGTTACTGATGCTTCCTCGAGCCTCAACTGTAGCTAAGATCAAACTCATGGTAATTCGCGATAGCTGAAACCAAAATTGAAGCATATACAGCATCTCATTAGACCGTCAAGAGCATCAACACACAACCTTAGTTAGAGTCATTTAATTCCCGTTCAATATTCATATTGCTGGATAAAAGCTACATGCTTTTTGTTTTGTTTTACGTGTTTTATAATCTTGTCGATTTTGTAGACCTGTATGATCTCTTTTAAGTTTTTGGAAATCAGAAAGTATAATTTTTTATTTCAGGGTAAATTTATCTTTCCATTTTGATGTGAAATATTGTTCTCATTACACATGCCCATTTAGCTGGTGAGAGGAACATAGTTCTTGTGGATAGAAGTTTAACTGCTAGAGAAGACACTATTCAAATGCTTAAAGCTAATTTGCTCAAAGCGCAACATAGAATGAAACAATCTGCTGATGACTATAAAACCGAAAGTGTTTTTCAGGTTGGGGATTGGGTTTATCTTAAACTTCATCCCTATAGGAAATCATATGAGGTTTCTAGAAGTAATTTCGAACTGTCAGCCAAATTTTATGGTGCTTATTTAATCACTGCTAAAGTACGAGAGGTAGCTTATACACTCAAGTTACGAGCAACTTCTTCAGTTTACTGGTCAAGGACTACTTATGTCATCTCTCAAACGTTTTATTTGTCTTGTAATTAACATCAACTTTTTATGTTCATTTTATATGCATTTAAATCTTCGTTTTTAGTATATTTTCTTATAAAGACAAATATTACACCATCCACAAACACATATTTACATTGTTGCCTCTTATGAGTTCTGAACCCTCTTACGAGACTCGAATCCAAGGTCAATCGGTCACTCAGATACACCAGAGTACAAGCCTTTTTTGTGTGTTTCATTCTTCAATTATAACTAGGGTTATAACCAGTCATCAGGTTAGGTTGTATCATGGCTATCATCATCTTCCCCTAATTCTTTTGGTGGTGATCTGCAAAGAAATCATATCAATAAGGGTTTGTTACTTTGATCTATTTTGCTATCCATCATCATTTTTTCTTAGAATAATGAAAAATCATGTAATGTTTGGGGAAAATATGGATTTAATTATGTGCAAAAAAGAAAGATGTATGTTCATTGTGATGTGACGTTCGACGTTGGCATCATAATTCATTTCACTGATTTATATTTTATGACTTATACTATATTTGTCTTCTTTTTAGAATAATGAATAATCTGGTTCCCCTTCACGGGACATCTAAAGTATTCAAATTTGCACAAGAAGATGTTATCACCAGCATGCCGGATAACGTGATAACTAATATTCTAAATTGTTTACAAGATGCCGTGAGGACCGGTATCCTGGCTAGAAAATGCAGGTATAAATGGACTATGCTTACCCAACTCGTGTTTGATGAGTTGTTCATTAGCTATTTACTTAGACGTCCGAAGGAAAATTGTTTTGATAGGAGGAGTATAGATAGGCTTCTTCTTCATCTTACAGGTCCCATAAATATATGTCCTCTATATACCCGAGGAAGAAAGTTATGAAAGATTTGACGAAGAGGATATTAATCATTGGATTATGTCCTTGTCCAAAAAGGAATTAAGGAGCTCACTCTTTTAAATATGACCAACTTGAGTTGTCTACCAATCTTTTCTCTTGGCTACAGTTGGAACATTTGAAGCTTTATGATTTTCTTATTTGACCTCCGCATACTTTTCACGAGTTTACAAATCTATTGAGTTTAGATTTGTGTCGGGCGACATTTAAAAGCTACCAACTCGGGCAATTTATTACTCTGTGTCCCTTGCTTGAAAGTCTGAAGATTGGTGATAAGAATAGTGATGATGAAGTGAAACCACACGAAATTGCAAAACTTAAAAATCTCAAAACGTTATCCTTGCCATTGTGCAAGCTTAACAATATGGCGATGATAACAAGTTTTAGTATACTCCAACTTATCGCTCTTCTTCCAAAACTTTATGAGCTTAACTTAGATTTTAAGAATTGGGAGGTAAGGCTACTTTGCATATTTGAATTCATTATATGTACTTCAGCAAATCGTATGAATTCTCTAACTAATGAATATGGCTTTCTATGTACCCACTTTCCTAATAGCCATTGGCAGAAGTGAAAGAATGATAAAACCCCTTGATTATTATTATCATGATCAAACATATATATAGGAATACAATGAAACCATAATCAAAAACCCTAATTGACCCAAACCCACATATCAGGTTTGGGCTTATTATCTAATACTCCCCGGCAGTTCGAGCGGGGAAATCGTGAAAACTCGAACTGGACAAAAAACTATTATTACGAAAATAAACATAAAGTAAAACATATATAATAAGACTCATTGCTTGCGGTGACGCATGGCGACGGGTTGAAGCTGCGTTCGTTGCTTTTTCCGGTTTGCTTTTCTTCGGAATTTAATTACGAATTCGCAGCCGCTAACGGCGTCAGCTAACTCCAAGCGGTTTGATAATTATAAGCAAAACATTTTTTTTTCTTTTCAGATCTAAACCCGACACCTTGTAACGGAACGTGACGGTGCGTCCGGTGGTCTTCTGCTGCGATTCCTGTATGATTTTCTTCGGAATTTAATTACGAAGCCAACGGCGCTGACCTCGTCAGTTAACTCCAAACGGTTTTGGAGTTATGGCCAAAACAGTGATCGACTAAACTTCAAATCCAATTTTTTTTTTTTTTTTTTTTTTTTTTTTTTTTGGGTTTGGAACCTAGTCAAGCTAGGCGGCTCATCCCTACGCCGATTAGGGTAGGGTTTGAAGAATCATCCTACGCCGATTAGGGTTGGGTTTGAAGAATGATAGAGACGGGATCAGACCCGCTCTGATACCATGAATGAATGATAAAACCCCTTGATTATTATTATCATGATCAAACATATATATAGGAATACAATGAAACCATAATCAAAAACCCTAATTTACCCAAACCCACATATCAGGTTTGGGCTTATTATCTAATAAGGTGGTGCGAGAAAGAGGGTCGAAAATGCATTACCGTGCCTACGGATTCTTAGATTAATTAAAATGGATCCTAGTGATGCTATTATGGTATCATGCGGTTCACCCTTGAGATCAAAGTGAGTGGATACATATGTTTCATGTCGAATTATTGATCATCTTGAATTCTCATAGCTATATATCTTATTATTATTTAATTTTGTAGGCTGCTGCATTCTATACTGATGTCCCACCACTTGCACTTGGTTCTTTAGAATTAGTTTGCAGCACAATGGGGCCGTAAGAGCTTCGGAGTGTCGTGTTTGAACCTAGTAGAGGTACGGAGATTGTATTTTCTTTGATAAAGTCTTTACTTTCTTGTTCCCCGTTTTTAAAGAAGTTCATTATTCGTCGCAAATCATCCTCAAGATCTAAGTGTCATCGTGCGGTGTTTAAAAATAGTGATGAAAAATTAATGTTTGCCACAAAGTTGTTGAAGCTTCATCGAGCCTCCCCAATTGCTGAAATAGACTTTGACCAATGTTAGTATCTTAATCCTGTGTTTTTGTGTTAATTTTGTTTGCTCAAAGTACATAGCACGAAAAACATTGCAATGTAAGTGAATCTTTTATTTCAATTATGGAGCTTGTTACTGTTTTTGTTTTTGATCTGGATATCATTTTTAACCGACGATTACGGCATAAACACCCTAACTTAAAAACACGAGAATACTAACTATTCGGCACTTAGGTAAATATAACGCTTACGTCACGAGAGACGAAGCAACAAAACAACATAAAAACCGACACATAAAATAAAGCGTGAGTAACACAAAGCGAAATAACAAGGGTCAAAACAATTGCGAATAAAAAGAATAAATAACGGTTACGATTGTACCTCGAAATGACAGGTTGTCACACATTCCAATCTGTAGGATCAATCGTACAATAGATCCCCAATTCCAAGCGAATGAATGAAAGTTTAGCTACTCATAATAGTAATGAAAATTGAAATAAATGAAAGATTAAATATTGCACTCAATCAAAGTTTTAAAGTAATCAGTAGGAAATAAGTAACGCCAGAAGAACTCTCTTCAAGATTGTCTTTTTATCCTTTGTTTCGCTCCCCAATATCGCCCTCGGTATCAAGGATTCACCCTCTCATGTATCATATATGTTTTAGGGTTTATTTTTCTCTTAAATAGGGTCAAAATTTGGAGCCCGGATATAACATCCACTTCGCCGCATCGGTGTTCACTGTGCCGCATCGGGTCTGATCAAAACCAACTTCTGAACAATCTGATCCTCCACAGCGGCACAGTGGCTTTTGATGTGACACAGTGGAGTATTAGATTTATTCCTTATGTATTTTCACTCTTTTCCTTGACCAAATTTCCAATTATTGCTCCGTGCTAATACTTGTTACTTGTATAATCATTTTCAAACAATTACAAGCAAAAGCGACCATATCCATCATGGTTTTGACACAAAAATAGACCAAATATCGTATATAAACATGTATGAAATATGCAATATCAGGATCATAAATGTAGCGTCTGTTGTCTGAATCCCAAGGTGAATGAAACTGGTGAAGTGTTTCATTGGTTCTCTCTAGTCTAGCGAAACTCTTCCTATGAACGGAGTAAACCTTAGGAATCAAGTGTGCTGAAATTAGCACGGGTTAAATGGTTAGCTTTATTTACAGGTTCAATAGTTATTGTTTGAAAATTGTGACTTTAATTCCTTATGTTGTGACTACAGCTGAAGATGGTAAAGCTGAAGGCGAGTCAAGAGGGTTTAGAGGAGAAGTTGACCGATGATGACATTATGGACAAAGTCTTGGGATCAAGCCGAGGTTTTAAACCTGGACGAGGTAGGAAACTGCCGAAGACTACTTCTTCTTCTTCTGTATGCAACTACTCGCCCTCTCCCGAACCATTGGTATCCAAATCTGCATTAAGGAAGTTTGTGGAGGCGCATAACCAGCAAATGAAACATTTGCATGAACAATTGGCCGATAAAAACATTGATTTCACATTGCTTGATCCTATCGACCCCAACACCATTTTGGAAGACGATGAAGCTGCGGATGAAGCAGTGAATGAACTTGAGGATGAAGCAGAGGATGAAGATTCTGCCGAAGTATAAAGGAGTCGTTGTTGGGTTCGATTTTTATAAAACTTTATGTTGAACATTGTTTTACTTCATAGTTTATCTCGTTTGTGGACATCGTTTGTGGACAAATTTTACTTGTTGTTTTATGTACTAATTGACCGGTGTGGTTCATATATGGATATTTGTAGTACATTTGATTGTTTTGTTTGCAAAATTAGGGAAAAATGGGTAATTAAATACCTGGGAAAGTGCCGAAAAACAAGCCGATACGTTTTAGCTCACTGCTACTTTTAGGGACTAAATGTTGACCCGAAAAAAATCTAAAGAAATATATTGCCAGGACTACTAGGGACTATGTGTAGTCGCTAAAAGTAAATAGATATCGGGACAACATGTTGTCCCTAAAACCTAAATTTTTAAAAAAAATTGACAAGATCTATTGGGACTACATTTTGTCCCTAAAAGTGCATCCCCATAGAGTTTTGACAAAACTTGTTGGGACAGAATGTACTCCCGAAAACTATATCTCCAAAGGTTTAGTCCAAATGTTTTGCGACAACATGTAGTCCCAAAAACATTGTCCCTATAAATTTGGCCAAAACTTTTAGAGATTACATGTAGTCCCGAAAACCCTGTCCTTATAAGTTTCGAAAAAATCTTTTGGGACTACATTGTAGTCCCGAAAGATATTTCAATCGACCTTTCGAACAGTTTCAAGGGAGATAGAGTAGTCCCGAAAGATATCGTCCCACATTAAAAAACATCGACGTGGCCGGTCAACGCGTCGTCCCTAAAAATCAAAAATGTCGTCCCGCCAACCTATATGGACGGAGCAGACGGGACTACGCTTGTAGGGACTACATGTCGTCCCGATAGGTTTTTCGGGACTAGAAACGGGGTTTTTCGGGACGACTTCCGTAGTCCCTAAAGGTGAATTTTGGCGTAGTGATAACACCAATCGTTTGGTTTACTTGTGTTCTTCACCATTTACATACACGTATCTGTGATTCCGTCACTTATACGTTGTAGGATTCAAGTAGAAGTCCTAGCACGGGTTCTAACAACAAGAGAAAAAAAATCGAATGCAAAAATATTTGGCTCAAGTCAAACCGAAATTAACATGCAAATATTTTATAAAGCACAAAACAACTAAAACCGTATGGTGCACATCTTCAATGGAGGGCACAACTCTTAAACATTATTCATTATTGGTCTTTTTGTTTTCTTTTCGGGAATAATTTGTACACCACCAAAGTTTTGTGTATTCCAGATTTACCCTTATATAATTAGAAAACACAAGAAAAATGTATTAGTGATTTGTGGACAATGATGTATTTCTATTTCGATATTTTTGGGTCAATTCGATGTATGGCCTTTCTCCTTTTTCCATCTGAATAATTTTCCCCCATGCAGGCGCAATCATTCACCTGAAACGTTTCACGGTTAGAGTTTGTTTGAATGTTTTTCTATTTGTTGTTTATCTGTAAATTTTATATTAATCCTTTCTGAAAACGATCGATTTTTCCGAAAGATAAAACAGAGTTAGGATTATCCCTTAAAATTTAATATTATGTTGGAAAACATTACCACGGTGACGGTTATTCTCATTTGATATAACATTTTGTGGTGTTAACTTGTTCACGTATCCCATCCGATGAGGCCACCAACTAGTCCCACGACCCACGTAACAAAGAAATCAAAATACATGGGACTAGAGATGCACATGGTTTGGTCTAAACCGAATAAACCAACCGAATCGAAGTAATTTGTATGGTTTAACTGGTTTAACTCCGTCTTATGTTATTTGTGCCAACAGTAAGCTAATTTTTTTGCCATATTAGAATAACATCTCAATAAAGAAAGGTCATAGTATGGATTGAATTATGTTGAATATATGTTTTTTATTATTAAAAAAAAAAACAAGACATCATGTTTATTATTCCATCAATTAAATAAAAGACGTGCATCCAAACACTCGAAAATGATAACTTGTTATGTCTTCAATTTTTGCTAGAGTAATGGAATTGGTTCATGGAACTAGTCAAACATCTAATTTTGCACAAGAAGATGATGTTATTAGCAACATGCCAAAGAATGTAGTAAGTAACATTCTAGATTGTTTGCCGATTCAAGATGCGTTGAAGACTAGTGTTTTATCAAGTAAATGGAGGTATAAGTGGACAATGCTTACCCAAATTGTATTTGGCAAGAAGTTCTTTCAGTATCTAGTGAGATTAAAAGGCGACGAAAAATATTTTGATGGAAGGAATATAAATAGAATTTTTCTTCATCATAAAGGCCCCATAACGAAGTTTGTTCTTTATATACCACATTACAAGAAATTCGATGTGGAGGATATTAATCATTGGGTCATGTTCTTGTCAAGAAAAGGAATCAAGGAGTTCACTCTTATAAATATGAATGAAACACCAATTAAGTTGACTACACATATTTTCGATTGCCTGAAATTGGAACATTTGAGACTCCATAACTGTTGTTTTCCCCCTACGTCTAGTTGTCGAGGTTTTCCAAATCTTTTGACACTGGAATTAAATACGGTAAGAATTGAAAACTTCAAAGGTGAGGGATTTATAACTTCGAGCCCCATGCTTGAGATTTTAAGAATTAATCATCCCAATCCTACGGGCAAAATGAAACCTGCTGATATTACGAAACTTGGAAATCTCAAAACATTGTCTTTATCGTTATGTGAGCTTGACAAAATGGAAATCACAAGTTCAAGTATCTTTCAGCTGATGAGTTTCCTTCCAAAACTCCGGATTCTGGGATTAGATTTACAAAACTGCGAGGTAAGACTCATAAGTTTGGGTATTTGAAATTCACTTTACAGAATATTGCAGAAAGGTTTTATGAACACTCTAAAGAAATGAAGTGACTTTTGTTGTAAAACTTTTCTTATAGTTATTGGAGGAAGTTGTTTCTAGAAACAGGGTCTCTTTGACCTTGCACAGCCTCAAGTCTCTTTCGTTATGCAACATAGATTTTAATAGTCGCAAAATGGTCTTATTTGCTTTTGACATGATTAATGGTACCCCGAATCTGCAAAACCTTAAGATCACAGTGAGTATAATGTTAATATATACATTGTTTCTCGTATTAAACTCTCATAGATATACATCTGAATATAGTGCTATTATGTAGGCAGCTCAAGGAGATCGTATTTCACCACCACCGCTAACTTCTTGGGAAGTAGATGGTGGTATAATGGGTAACCTGCAGCAGCTTCAGATTGTGGAGTTAGAATGCATTAAAGATTCGGAGATTGAATTAAGTTTAATCAAGTCTTTACTTGGTTATTGTTCGTTGTTAAAGAAGATGTTTATTCATAATCAGATAACGGCAACTAGGGAGTATCCTGCCATCTTAGGGATGTATCCGTCCATCGTGGATAAATATAGATTTGCTAGGAGGTTATTGATGCTTCATCGCGCCTCACCCATAGCTGAACTCGACCTCTACTAAGATTAGTATTTTAATCTAATTGTGTTTTATTTCTTGTTTATTTGGACCGTCAAGAGTTTCAGCTTACAACCTTATGTCGTGAAGAGTGTTAACAACTCTAGGCATCTTTTCAACCTATATTTTTTGCGCCGACTAAGGCCATATGGACTTTTTACACGTCTTCTAGATCAACACATATCTAGATTTTATGATCACAAGTCTATATGGTCAAGACATGTAAAATTTGAGCGAAATAAAAATTCCACTATCAAGAATCAAATGACATCATTTAGCTATGAAACTAAGTAGGATATATGTATAATTTGAGCGTAATAAAAATTCCTTGTTTAGGATTACAATTTATGAACAATTTTGATCACGAGTCTATATGGTCAAAACATGCAAATACAAGATTTTGATTATTGAGTTAAGCCAAAATATTTTGATTTAACCCATAATTGTTTTTCCATTACTTTGTCGATTTTCCTTTAATTTGTATCTTAAACAAATCGATCCTCCCTATGAATGAGAAATAGAAAGAAAAACTTCATTAAGAATAATGGCCATATCCAGCTATATGTGGACGATGACACTTCGTTTCGAGCATTAGATAGAGTTAATTACATAAATTGTCCATAAAGTTTAATTAAAATTATAAATTTCGTCCCTAAAGCTAAAAAGTTGCATAAATCGTCCACTTTTAGAAACCAATTACGTTTGTCGTCCCTAAAATCTAATTGACACGTATAATTGGGGCAAACCTTAGGGACGAAATCTGTAATTAAGGCAAAACTTAGGGACGTCGTAATTAGGACCAAACCTTGAGGACAAAAACCGTAAATAGTTTCTAAAAATATATGATTTATTCAACTTTTTAAATTATTTATTTTAAATAATCTAACTCTTCTAATCTAATTAATATTAAATTTTTAATCTAACTCTTGTAATCTAAATTAATATTAAATTTTTAAAAAAAAATTATTTACCATTAATTCATTTATCGATTGATTTTAAATAGAATTTTAACTTTACAACTTTAACCTATATTTTAATATAATTAGTTTACTTTGGTTATTCTAATTCTAAAATAATTTAATATGTTAAGCTTATATTTTCATGAATATTATTTCATTAAACTCGAATTGTTATCATTTTTAATGTAAGACCATGGGTATGTTTTGTGTAATAGGGCTAGAAGTTGTAAATACAAGTTGTAGCTAGAGACTGGAATTTGTAGCTTTTATTTTGGGGCATATATTTTTTAAAAGTCTCAAACTTTTTGAATGAGTTTTTAGTATGTGTTTTATTTTAAATCAAAAAGCTTGAAGTCCTTAACAACCATACGAGTTTTTTCATGTTTAAGAGATTTTATTTTTAAATTTAAAAATTTAAAACTCTTGACCCCTGCCATATATACCATTGATATTAAAAATAAAATCAATCAACTTTATGTTTTAATTTGACCAAAATGCAAACATATTAAAACATAAATTGTATGTTATCCCAATTGACTTTAGTTATACTTAGAGATTACATATATATTATAATTATATCAATTTTGATAAAACTATTTGCGTAGTACGTCGGTATATATGCTAGTTAGTAATTGAAACAAAAGTATTGAATCAATGTTTAATAGCTTTTAAACGGATATATATGCTGGTGATTTTAGTGTTATTAACAATCATCTAAAACCGAAGGATTTTCTACTTAAACTCGAAAATAAGTTAGAAGAGTGCAGAGTGCATATTCGTTCGATCTAACTCGATAACGTCTCAGAAACCAATATAAGGGACAACGCTCCTACCGCTCCTTTATGTGTTTAGGGGGCAGTGTCATCTAAACTCGATCCAAACTATATGTTTAGTCTACTAAGTTGAATATTGGCCTTTTCCAGCAAATCCCAACTAGTATTTTCCACCAAAATGAAAGGCTTAACCTTTTGTTTCAGTCGCCAATAAACAAAATTAACCACCTTGATTGTTATTTAGGATTTTTTTTTTTTTCCGGTTTCATTTGAATATACATAATCATCTAACAGTTTTTTTTTATTTCAAATTGTCTAGAAAAGGATTGTTTTCTTGTCTTATGATCCCAATCTCGATTTCGGTACACTAGGCAAGTAAAGGGTTGAAATACGTAATTGAGAAAGTGATTTATGTTTAAGAATAATCCAAGATTATTAATACCAAGCTATGACATTATACATACTTTTAGATAACTAATGTCATAGCTTGGTATGGAGTTAATTAATATATCATCCCTAAGGTTTATCTCAAATTACAGAGAAGTTATTAGAGAGTTTGTCCTGAATAACAAACTAAAAGAATGGTAAAACAAACACAATGTCAAGCTTTCTTACATGTGGATTTGGCACTGCTAGATCAAGTCCCTGTTAGTAGGTTTTGGTTGAACAAGTACTAAAACCGTGTTTTTTGAACTGTCTAGATCTTTATTTCGATCAACCGTATATCAACATTGGTTGCAACTTAATTCAAGCCTGATTGAAACATAATATCTTGTGTTAGCTACTTAGCTATGTAACATATTAACATGTGTAGAAAAGCAACATATGCCAACATCTGCCAACTTTATCACCACGTGAAGAACTTGCCTAATTCAAATTAAGATCATTCTTCTGTCTTGCATAATGATCTTGACAGCACCCGTCCTGCCTAACTCCAGAAATAGTATCCGCTCCCCCACCCATGTTTTCAGAAATCTAACGTGTTTTTATGTTGAAAGATCAAAACACTTTAAGGCAATAATTTAATCACGTGTGACGATAGATGCCTTTTCGCGAATACTTCCACATCTCAACTTCAAAAACTTAACATTTAAGCATGTGCACTTTCCTTATTAGTTTTCCTTACCGAATTTAAACAAAGATTCTTTACATGTTAAGATTCTCTATATGTTTTTAGTATGGCCAAAAAGGAAACCGATATCCATACATGTCTTTATCAATTTCAGTTTAGAGAGGTGAGCCACATTCCACCCAACTATTTGATAAATTGTAGCACTTTTTAGAAATAGTATTAACATAAATGGAAATCAAGATTTTGATAAGTTTCGTATCATGTAATTATTGATCGATACTCACAAGTTATCACGTGTTTCTTTTATAACTTGAAGTAAAATTAGGTAAATGCATATTTCAAGTTACTTAAATGCACCAATTGTCTTTATAACGAGCTCTACTTAAAGGCCCAATATTCATCGACTTCAAACATAGTTACAGATCGAGTAAATAACTCTTTTGAGCGTTCTTGGATAAAATTTGATTTCCAAACTCTTTTGTAATTAACATATAAATCCATGGCCCCAGAAATACTATGTGAGTTGCCAAAGGCGTTGTTAGCAGACGATTTTGAAGACCTGCTGGAAAACATGGAATTAGACGAAGAGCTAATTAGGGAGTTACTTGAAGAGATGAAGGAAGATAAAATTGATCAAGCATCAATTATAGAAACAGTGGTTAACGAGGTGCTACCCGTAATAGAAAATAACGGTGAATCCTCTTATTTTCTTTCTGATCATGCATCTCAAATACTATTTGATCAGGACAAGCATTTACAAGATTTCGATTATTGGATTAGCCAAGAAATCCTTGAAATGTCTTGCTCTTTTCCAGGGGCCACATTTGAGAATGAGATGATGCCTTTCTGGTATTCGGAGAATCCACTTGAACATGAGATAGTTGATGACATTGCTTATGTCGAGTTATGGGAAAAATAAAAATCGAATAGTCATGTGTGATGTATTACAAGCACAACAAAATACTGCACTCCATCCAGTTGTAACTTTTTTATGCTGGTTTATGTATTCTGAAAAAAATGTTTCCTAAAAGATTTGTTACTGTAACATTAATACTCCATATGTTCCATAATAAATGTACACTTCTTTTGGGATAAAGTAATATATAGTAGGGAAAATTCAATTGAAATGAACGACTTTTTATTAAATTGTCATTTTATTTAACTGACTTTGTTTTTATAAAATAAACTATCTATTTTAATTTCGTTAACGTTGTATGTAAGAGTTAACATGAAATTTCCTTAATTTTTATATTGAACTTATTTGTGATTTTTAACGGAATAAAAACTTATGGGTTTTTCTTTAATGAAAAACAACACCAGTACCATATAATTTGGTCAAAAATCATTACATTTCAAATGCAATTTTCTTTATATAGTATTATGAAAGCTCTATGTGACGGTGTGATTAATATTGATTAGTATGTTTGATAAAGGGACAATATTATGGGTGTTCAAAATATCCGTATCCGAGTTCGAATATCCGAAATTCCGACCCCAAAAGTATATGAAAATTCGAGTTCAGATAGTGATATTTCAAAATTTCGGATATTTCGAATATTCGATTATCCAAAAATCCAAAGAAAAAAAATTAGTTTTTGCTGTTATTTTATATGTCACACCCTGTTCAGACGAAAACTCGAGTTGTAAACAGTATCAGTAGTATCAGAGTACAAAGGTCACAACAAAGCAAGCATCGATTTATATAAATAAAATCAAAGAACAAAAATTCATATAAGATTCATTACACCCTAATGCGATTTTCCGTAATAGTTTTAATGGTAACAATGACAATATAAATAACTAAAAAAAGACATAATAAAAATTTATTATTAGGGATGTTTGTTTAGATAGATTGGTTTAATCCGATCTAATTAGACGAATCCGATTTAATTTTGGTTTCTAAAATATGAATCTGAACCGAACCAAACCAAGTTACTATTTGTTTGGATCGGTTATTAAAATTCGATTTTCTATTACTATTTAAATATATATATATATATATATATATATATATATATATATATATATATATATATATATATATATATATATATATATATATATATATATATATATATATCTATAATTACAACGACGTTTATGTGCATATGCCCAGAAAGAAAGTGTTCCTAAAATAGGAGAAAAGGTTATGATCATAGTCAAATGTCACTAATTTGTAACTATGGAATAAGAAAAATATACTACTATTAAAGTTGAGATCATTACCAAAGGTCACTAATTTGTTAGTACGTAATAGAAAATATATTATTATTATAGTTGAACAAACTAAATGATTTGATTGGAAAAGAAATTAAAGTTGAATCCTTCAATTGAAAATTGAAAAATTAAGGGACTTTAATAAATAACGGATATAAGTTGAGTATTTTTTTTGTGCATACCCAATTGTTACTCGGTTTTTACTTTACTATTTAAATATTCTATATGAACCAAAATCTAATTAAAAATCAAAAAATTTAATTCGGTTTTGGTCTAATCGAATTTAAAAATTCAAAAAATCAAAATCACATAATCCAATCAAAATTATTTAAATGAACACTTCGATTCTACTCAAACTAGCTTATTGTCCCGTAAAATACGCGGATAATTATATCAAAAATATATAATGTTAACAAAGAAATATGTAACTTATATAAAAAGATTAATAGGAATCTATTAGTCATGTAGATAAAATGTTTATATAGCAAATGTGAAGTTAAATAAAACATTTACTGTGTAATTCCGAAAAAACCTTATTAAAAAAAAAATAATTATAATATATAAAAATATTGCTTAAATAGGACGAAAAAAAACAGTAGATTTTTTATATGATATGTTTTCCGTTTATATGCAAAACACTCGTAAAACAATAAAATAATTTTATTTTCTTTTCATAATATATAAAAAACTAAAAATATTGGGTAAATAGAACGAAAATAAACAGAAGATTATTTTATATGATATGTTTTCCGTTTATATGTAAAACACTCATAAAACAATAAAATAATTTAGTTTCTTTTTATATACTAAAAATGTGTATGTGATTTAAAAAAAAATATGTTTTGTATTTTTTTTTAAATTAATTTAAAATACAAATGTTAGATTATTTAAATTAGAAAGGTTAATTAGTTTTATTTAATTATTACTATTTAAAATAAGGGTTAAATTATTTAAAGTAAAGGGGTTAAAATGAAATTATTAATGATAATATTATCAAAATCATCTAATGGTTCAAATTAAAGTTGGATTTTATCTAATAATTACTATTTTGTCAGATTTCTTTTTAGGCTTTTATTTTATTATATATTAAGATAAGATAAGATAGTCAATTTCCCTACTCATTCTTATCTTCAATTATAAGCAATATAATAAAATCGAATTAGATAAATAAATATTTTGTTTCCTCAAATATGGAACCGTGACAAGTAAATTTAACACTAATATATCTTTTACGAAAATGTTTTTTACTTAAAATAACATAGAGTATAAAAAATAAAGAGTTAATTACATAAATCGTCCCTATGGTTTATCTTAAATTACGGATTTCGTCCCTAAGTTTAAAACGTTACATAAATCGTCCAGCTTTGGAAACTAATTACGTTTTTCGCCCCTAATATCTAACGGACATCCATTTTAGGGACGAAATGTGTAAATAGTTAGCGATGATTTTAACGGAAAGTTTTAACGGACATCCATTTTAGGGACGAAATCCGTAATTAGTTTCCAAAAGTGGACGATTTATGCAACGTTTTAAACTTAGGGACGAAATCCATAATTTTGGAAAAACCATAAGGACGATTTATGTAATTAACTCTTTATTTATGTATATAATTAAAATGAATTAAAAGTGCACTGGTGGAAGAGCCAAAAACTTTAAAGTGTAGTGACCGGCGTCCTCGACTCGATCGACCCTCTGATCGCTTCTAACCTACGCCCAAGTCCTCTCATTCAAACCTGCACCTCTACTCCATTTACTATTCTGTCTTTTTTACCCTTTTTACTGCTGCATGCTTGTAAAACTACAATAGTTACCATCTATTTTATTAAACTGTTAGCCCAACTAATAGGGAGTATTTTTACGATCATATAGGAGTACTTTTCATCAACTTCATTCTTTTTCTATTTTCTATATGAGGTTATAATGAGAGAGAACCATCTCTAATATGACCTAGGCTAACTATTCGGGACTTCCGATTAGTTTCCTATTCAAAAATCCGTAGCTAAACATCTTGGAATGGCTAAGAAAAAGTTCATAAACTACCACGGGACCGATTATGGCGAGTAAATAACAACCGAAAAAAATTGCTCAATAATTTTGCGAAATGTTAAAATGATGGTACCATCACCCCACCCACATTATGGTATATATATATATATATATATATATATATATATATATATATATATATATATATATATATATATATATATATATATATATATATATATATATATATATATATGTTGTACAAATTGTTTGCTAGGTTGCCTTCATTAACTTTGCTAAAAGACTTAAGACTTTAGTATAATTCGTTATCTTCTTTTATACCATCCCTAACTTTGCTAAAAGACTTAAGACTTTAATATAATTCGGTTATCTTTGCGAAATCTAATTAACAAGATTGTAATGTTACTCCAATGGTGTCGACTAGAATACTTATTGTATATGTCTAAATCCATTATTTATACATACACTACACGTACATGACTATGAAAGATACAATCATCGTGATCAAAAAAGGTTACTCGGAAAACGAAATCACGAATTGAATGTTTCGCAGAGAGAAACGCCAAGCCGATTCTATAATTTTGAAGTTATGAACATAGGGTTTATAGGTCGATATAACATTAACCATCACATGGTATACTGTAAATAAAACCGGTCTTTGAATCAAGATCTAGCCATTATGCTACAGTGTACTATAACTATAAGACTATGCGGAGTGGTTGTGTGTAAGTGATGATGATGTGGAGTGATAGAGGTGATTTGTAGGAAAGAGAGTGTGATTTTAGGAAAAAAGGTGTGATGATGTGGAGTGATACAAAATGGTGGAGTGGTTGTGTGTGGGTGATGATGATGTGGAGTGATAGAGTTTATTTTGTAAAAGTTGTATTTTTATTATTTTTTTTATATAAATGAAATTTAAAAAGTTATATTTTTATTAAAAATAAAAACAAAACATACTACAATTTATTTAAAAAAAAAACATACTACAATTTATTAAAAAAAAAACATACTACAATAAAAAAAAATACTACATATGTTGAGGAAAAAATTTCTCGATACCTTTTCTTTTCGTTCTCCGCTATTGTTCGATAAGGCTCCTCGAGATGACTAATGTCCTTCATGATCGTCTTTAATGCTTTTGCTCGCATTTTTTCTTGAGCAGTTTCAGTAAATTCCCCGAACTTTTTCCCAATAAACTGGAGTGATTCTTCGGCCCCCGAAGAAGAAGCAGCGGCTTTGCCCTTTCCTTTGCGCGCTTTTGCTTTTGCTTGATCTCTACCAATTGGTCTTGGAAGATCTTCCTCCAACTGAATATCATCATCATCATCGTTGAGATCGATTCCAGCAAAAGGCGATACCGGAGTGGCGGGAGTGGAGGGGTTACTAGACTCCGATGTTTTGCGCGCTTTTGAGGACCCTCCAAATGTTGGTACATGTTGACAAATCGGGCTTCTTCTCAATATTTCCCAAGACGCGTAATGTTGGAAACCCACTTGCATTTTGGTGCGGTATATCTCCATAGCATGTTCGACCACTTGTTGATCATTTTGACCGCTTGTTCTAGTTTGTTGGGCTTGTCGCATAATCCCTTTGAATTTTCGGACTTTTCTTTGTAAGTCGATCCACTTGCTCGAAATCATGTCGTTGGTACGAGCGTAATCGGGATCATCTTGACGCATCTTGTGGAAGAATTTTTCGCGAACACTTGCCCAATAAAGTGGTGAATGTTGATCATTTCCCAAAATGGGGTCCTCGGATGTCGACGGCCATGCTGAAGCAAGTGCCACCTCTTCCCGTTCGGTCCACCTCTTCTTTTCGGTTTTGCCTCTTTGCGATTCGGTTTCCTTCTTCTTATGTCGCCTCTTCCCACGGGTCGACATAATTTCCGGTTGAGTTTCCGGAACAACGTCATCGTCTTCGGAATCGACCAATCCGCGGTTACGGTCAACGTCAAATGGAGGCACTTGTGGAAAATCGCCGAGGTTAAGCAATTGTTGGAACGACCCTCCTTGGTATACCGGGTCTTGGGATGGTCGTTGTGGTGGTGGAGTTTGTTGGTAAAATTGTGGATATTGGTTAGGGTTTGGAAATTGGTTAAAGTTTTGAAATTGGTTTGGGTTTTGATATTGGTTGGGGTTTTGAAATTGGTTTGGAAATTGGTTTGGAAATTGGTTAGGGTTGAACCATTGGTTAGGGTTGTTTTGATTGTTGAACCATTGGTTGGGGTTGTTTTGATTGTTGTTGTTGGGATCCATTTGATGTAGAATTTGTATAAAATTGTGAGAGAATGTTATAAAAATTGTAGGAGAAAGTTGGATGTTTTGTGGTTGTTTTTATAAAAATTGTTTGGGTTTTATAGAGGAGTGTTGGGGTTTGTTTTTGGTTTTGCCCGTTACCCTCTCGACCGTTTGAAATATTCGACCGTTGCACCCACTTTCTCCCTCACCACGGCGTGTTTTAGCTCACGCCGTGGCCCAATTTCCTTCGATAACGCCCCCACCGGAGTGGAGGTGGGGCGTTATTAGGCGTGATTATCCGAGGTGGCGGCGTTATTCATCGTTATCATGCTCCACTCCGTTGAGTCTAAGGTCGATGTTTTAAATACCGAATTCATAGTCTATCAAGCATTTTTTAATTCTAAATTTTGATTGCAATTGTAAACCCCATATATGGGCCAAAGTAATAATTGGCTTTTAATTTTCAAAATTAAATAGTTAAGATCGAAGGGACCCAATTGATACTTCCATGATCAAATAAGTTAGAGAATGGAACAAAGAAACAGATATAGCAATTAGTACAAAATAGTATCCCAAGATATCATGTCTACATAGATACTAAATTACTTATTCTTTTATAAAATTAAAAAGAAAAAACTTGATATGCTTATCTACTCTATATTATATATTTTCATACAAAAACGATAACTTAATTCATATTAATAAAAATAAAAAAAAGTTCAACCAAATAATAAACCTCAAACATTATTACCAACACTTTTTTTTATTATTAAATAAATAGTTTAAGCTGTAGAAATATATTTGCAACAATCATTCTACCCTCTTAAGAAAATATAATTGGGAGAAAAGATTATTTAAAATAATTTATTTTTTAACGTTGAAAAAAATAAATCTCTATGATCTATTTAATTTCAATCAAATGGATTAGATTAAAATCAAAATCTATTTTAACTTCTTTTTTTAAATTAATAAATTTCACAAACCGTTAGTCGTTAGACGAAACAAATTACGATGTTGCGACCGTCTTGTTCTCATCTTTAATTAGAGTTGTGGTCATATATATACTTTCGACGACTTTTATTTTTGAGGTTTAGGTAGGTATTGAAATTGTAAAGTTAATATCAGATGTGATATTAACATCTAATTGTAAATTTCGAGACAAAAAATGTTATATAATATATAATTTATCTAGACCAAGAAAAAAAATTAAACTTTGACAACTTTTTTTTTTCTCATGTTTTTGGACAAATATTTAAACTCGGAATGTTATATCATATGGAATTTTAACATCAAATGTGGATTTAAAGACCTAAAATCATTACATTATGTATAATTCAATTAAACGGATAAAAAGTTCCACAAAATCACATTTCATAGTACTAATATCACATGTGATATTAATGTAGATAATATATATTTTATAATATACGTAGTATTTCAAAACTAATACGTCAATAACTCATATGTTTTAAACTTTAAATGTGAATTTTAAAACACAAAAAATATTATATGAGGTATAATTTACATGAATCCGGAAAAAAAAATCGAATTTGACGAATTTTAATTTTTCAGTTTTTGTCAAATGTTGATATTCGTAAGGTTATATGATGTATATTTAACTAGATTCAAATAGAAAAACACAAAATTTTCTAAGTCAAATACTTTTATCACATGTGATAAAACTGTGATTTGATAATATAAACTTTCCAAAACCCGAAAAAACAACCGGAAAAAAATTTCGTCAAAAGTATATCAAGTGGATGTTTTATAAAAAAAGAGATAATACTTGTTTTAATAGTGTAATTTATTCGTTTAATTAATGTACGGTTTTTGATATAATTAATTTTTAAACAAAAGAAAAATTAAAGTGAGTTTTGAAATAGGATGTTGTGATTGGTTATTTTATATTCAATTTTTTTTATGATCTTAAATAAACTCAACCCATATAATCGATTCGTACATAACAAATTTCTGTTACTAAATCATTGTACCTTCAAAAGTATATTTTGTATGTTATATTTGTCTTATATGACAAATGATAATATATTCAAATACTTTCCTCCTTAAAAAAAATCAAGTCTCTTCATATTGTAATTTAAATCATATTTTTTATTCATTACAACCATATTATGATGCTTAAAAAAATTGATTAAAATACTAATCATAATTTTTTTTTTTTAATTGCCGAAAAGAAAATCAGTTAACAAAAGAATCCACAAGGCTGGTCCTAAAAATATGGATTTTCTGTACGAAATTTAAAAATAAATCCACTTACAAAATACTTTTTTACATAGTGAACATTTTTTGTTAGACACATCGTCACTTGAGTTTATTTTTTGGTTTTTTTGTTAAGTTGTTCGACAATATATACATATATTCAGAAAAAAAATGGAACCCTTTCGGACTAGGGAACCTAACGATTGCACATTCGGACTGCCCGGAGAATCCAACAATTAATAAGCTAAAGAGGTAAGTACAAACAAAAAAGGAAAACAAGTTAGAAAAAAGGAGAAAGAATAACTAGAAATAACATTGAGTGGATGTAAAACCTAATCGTCTCATGTTAAACCATTGATCCTACTTCTCTTTTTCAACCAAAAAGGTGTTGAATTTGCGAAAAAATATTAGCGTTTTTCATCTTATCCAATTCGTGTTGAGTAGAAGCAACATTTACATTATTAATTAACATTAACATTAACACTAATTTATAAACTCAAACTTTAGTGAATAGTGTTATTCTTTTTTTAATTATATATTATTATTATTATTATTATTATTATTATTATGTTAATTTCTATATTATTACTATTATGTTTTCTATATTAACATTAATATATATATCAATTTATAAACTCAAGCTCTAGTGAATAGTGTTATTTTTTTTAATTATATATATATCATTATTATATATATATATATATATATATATATATATATATATATATATATATATATATATATATATATATATATATATATATATATATATTAATATTATTATATACAATCTACATGTTATTTTCTATATTATTACTATTATGTTTTCTATGTTTTCTATTTATGATTATTATTACCATTATATATTTTATGTTCTATTATTACTATTGTAATTATATATATTTATATGTACCCTTTATTCAAATTATTAAAAAGTTATTGAGAAACTTAGCATCATTATTTGAGATATTATTCATTAGCCTAAAATATCTTTAGGCCAATCTTTAGATTTGTAAGTTAGACATATGTATAATTTTTCTTTAAATATTTAGTGATGGTATTTGAGATATCAAGAGACATGTTAAAAAATTTTGTTTAATATTTTTAATTCGAGTATAAGACTTGGGAGAAAACTATTCGATCAAATGGAACCAACTCTTTCAATATAACATGAGTTATATTATCACATTCTTATAAAATAAGTCTGATTGAAAAAAGATGTCAACACAAAATCAAAACAAATATTTTAATTATAAAATTTAATATCCATCTAAATAAAAATTTTAACCCGTCAAATTTGACAGGCAAATAAAACTTTGTTTCTATTCAGATATTAAATAAAATCTTTAAAATGACCGATCATCATAATCATAAGAAAAAACGACGCTAAGTTTCTCAATAACTTGGTTAAATAATATTTTTACTATATACTCGTATTATGTTATGCTTAGTGAAAACCGAATACTTTGATATTATGACTAAAATGTTCTAAACAAATTTGTTAAAGAATAAGTTTAGGGGTTGTGTGGTAATTTGGTGGAATATGAAGAAGGCAAAAGGAATGGAAAGTTGATTGTCTTCTCATCATTCCCTTTTTTGCAGGTAATATCATCATCATTCCCCCTCTATGCCCCACCATCATCATTATCAACTATTCACATTTGGACACACTTCTATCTTCAAAAAATATTCCTTATAAATATAATAAAAATATTTAGTTACTTTTTGTATATTTAAAATGATAGTTAACGAGAAAACATAAAGGTCAACTAAAACAAAAATAGGTTAAAATATTTAAGAATTAACTAATGCAAAGATGAATGATTTTTTTAAAATGAAAATTAATATATTAATATAATAAAAACAGTTATGAATAAGGGTTTTTCTAACTTGTGTCTTAGGGCACATGTTAAAACCATTTTTAAATATTAAAAGTACAATCAAAAGTATCAAAAAGTACCATTTTTTTATTGATTTCTTAACTTTTGATACTTTTGATTGTATTTTTAATATTTAAAAATGGTGTTAACATGTGTCCCTAGGGCACAAGTTAGAAAAACCCTATGAATAAAAGCTATTATTTATAAACACAAATAACAGCACAAGCTGGTTGACCTAAAGTTTGGAGATCCAAATTTTACTCGATCTTTTTTTCCAGTAACCCATATGTCGTCTTTGAAGCGAAGTTATTTTTTAACGGCAAAGCTTGATAAAAAAAAAAAACATAAGCCATGACAACAAAAATAAGCAAAGACAAGATAAAAGAAGCGAGGTTATTAACTCAAAAAATGTTGAACATGATTATTACTCCACTAAACGGTATCTTAACGCACCATTGCATTCTAAGCATAAGTAGTTATAACAACGAAAAATCACGAACTGTTACAGTTTTCTTTTATTATACATGAGATGCCAAGGACAAAATATAATAATGTATGATTGATGGTAATGAATGGACAAAATGTAATAATGTATGGTGATCTATAGTACTCTTCGACCTCAATAGATGCAAAAGTTGTTTTACACTTACTTTTCTTTTGTATCCAATCCTACAATACTAGATAGCAGTGTTTTGAAACCCGGGTCGATCCGGCCGGTTCAACCGGTTGGACCGCTTCCGGCCAAAAAAACGGGTCAAAACAACCCGGGTTTTAAGGAACCTCAGAACCGGTCGAACCGGCGGGTTTTTAGACACCCGGGTCAACCCGGTTCGCTAATACCCGCCGGGTTTTGTTTTTTATACTATTTTTGAAAGTTAAAAGGTTATAATCTCGTAAGAATTATGCCATTTGAAGTTTAAAACTTATAATCTCGTAAGATTTATGCTTGGGTATAGTCTTTTGAAGCATAAATCTTGTAATCTCAGTAGGACTTATGCCTTTTCAAGTATAGAGTATGAAACTTGTAATATTTTGAAGTAAAAAGTTGTAATCTCTTATTTTTTGATTAGATAAACATGCTTATTTGATGTTCTTTGATATCTTGCACATACTTAGTCTGATGAATGTAGGTTACCTTCTTTTATTGTTGAACTTGTAGTCCTAAGAAGAAAGTCATCTCTCCCATCGCACTCATTTCAAATCTCGATTTCATTAGCTTCTCAAATTCCTTACGCATCGAGTAATCTGTCGATCCAAATATAATATCATCAACGTAGATCTGGACAAGCAGCAAATGATGATTTCGTTTCTTTGTAAACAAGGTCTGGTCGTCGAATCCTCTAGTATGGAAAGCGTTTCATACCAAGCTCTCGGGGCTTGGTGTAGACCATATAGAAACTTGTTGAGTTTGAAAAAATGATTTGGTTGTACATAATCCTCAAAACCCGGCGGTTGGATGACATATATGTTTTCGTTGATGTCTCCGTATAAAAATGCGCTTTTCACGTCAAGCTGATAGACCTAGAATCGTTTGTGAGAGGCGAATGCGAGAAATAGCCGAATTGATTCTAAACGGGCCACAAGAGCGAAAACTTCATCATAATCGAGACCTTCAACTTGATTAAATCCCTGTACGACGAGTCTCACATTGTTTCTCACAATATCCCCTTTGTCGTCCCTCTTGATCTTAAACACTCATTTGGTGTTCAAGACTTTTTCATGTCTAGGTAGAACGACTCTTTCTCAGACATTGAGCTTTAGGAAATACTGAAGCTCTTCTTGCATCGCTTCTACCCAGAACGGATCCATTAACGCCAACTTGAAGTTTTTCGGATCCATTTGAGATAGGAAACATTAGGTGATCAAACACATATTTGCTTCAAAGTCTTCAAGATATTTGGGACGTTGTGTAATCCTTCCCGATTTCCTTGGACTCACAACACTACCTTTAGCTTGTTCTTCATCTCGAGGTTCCTGTTCCTCATTTTCTGCAGCTTCATCAACCGGAGGTGGAACTTGTCTTCTCGTTTGAATACCCTCGTTAAAATTACCGATGATATTCTCTACAGGATGAGTGGTATGAATTCTCGTATGAGGAATCGTTTCCGGGTCAATTGACGAATCAAGATTTGTCATATCAACATTCGCTTGACTATCTTCACTTTCAGGAATGACTTCCTCTGAATCACTTTCTGACGAGCCATCTTCCCCTAACGAAACGATAGCAACATGTAATTCATCCTCGAATTCATTCATGTGTCATAAGCTGTTGGTTCCTGTCGAATCGGTTCCGTTCGGTTCCGTTTTAAGTTCGAAAACAAGATCCCGCATCGGGGTCGGATTCGGATGAATGGTTGCCAATGCAGGTACGCTTTGAGAGTGAAACTGTTGAAGATGATAAATATCCTCAAAACCAATCTTCAAAGTAACAAAATTCAAAACCTAGATCTACACCAAAATACCGTGAATCTTCACCAAATGGATCCAAAAACCTCTATATGATGTACAGAGGCTCTGATACCACTTCTTGGTCGCCTTCCTCGGACCTCGATTTGGACTCAAACTCCTAAATGTCGCGGAATAACAAAAAGGAGAATATGTAATGGTAAAACACACTAAATAACCGAATGATTGATATTATTAAGCTTACGTAATGGTGTACAATACGAATAATATCAATTACAATCAATTACAAATACTTTGAATTGTTTACGAGACTGTTACACAAAGACTTTCTCTCTCTAGAAATTGATGCATTTATGACTGGTTGGTGGGGTATTTATAGTCCTCATCGAACTTACGCAACCGTAACACCCGGAATGGGTGTTACGCAACACAACACCCTGTTGCGCAGTGCAATAGTGGTGTTCCGCCACTTTGGTGTTGCACTGCGCAACACCAAGCGTAACAACGGTAAAATGTCGAAACGCTTTACAACTCGATCTATAAAAATGCTAGTATTCACGACACATTCATATTCTAAATACAAACTACAAACAATGACGGTTATACTCCAACAATCATTCAATCCTTTAATCCATCATTGGCTTTTGATTATTTCTTTCCATTTCTTAGTCTAAACATTATTTCATCGAATTTTTAGATCTTGCGTGTCTATCACTTATAATGAATGGGTAGTTTATGGTATTTGATTAAAGAGTTAATTATACGGATGATCCTTATCCTATTACTCAAATGACACTTTTCGTCCTATCTTTTGAAAAATTACATGGATAATCCTTTGTTTTGAATTTCTGCACATGAATAGTCCTTTGGTCCGTTAGGGTTAACTCAATTCCGTTAGTTATATCATAATGACCAATTTATCCGTTTTGTCTTATTCGCAAATGACCGTTTTTTTTCTTCTTTTTCTTTCCTATTATTTTATAAAGTGATTAATAAAGTGAAAACATTGATCCGGTTATACAACGAAGACGACGATGACACAAAATTAAACATATACAACACCTTCACACTGTGTGTATTGAAACCCTAATTAATCAAATAAAAAATGGTGAATAAACGAGTTCCAGATTGGCTCAACAATTCCATATGGTCAACAACCACCACCACATCACCACCACCACCACCACCACCACCACAATCCCCGTCGCACTCCGTTAATTCCCCTACCAAACCGCCTTCCGTTACTTCTGTAACTGAATCGGCTCCATCAGCTAAACCGGAATCGTCTTCTAAACCCGGTCCAGTTCTTAAACCGGAATTTAAGGATCCGTTAGGTAGTAACGGAGGGAGTGATAACGACGTTAGTTCTCCCGTTGAAGATAGTTCTCGCCAAGCAAAACTTCAGCAAATGGAAACTCCATTGATGGCGGCGGTTGGCCGGAGATGGAGGAGGTGTTTCCAGATAATGATGGTGGTGGTGTTGCCGGATAATGATGGTGGTGTTGTTGTCGGATAATGATGGTGGCGGTGCTGTAACCGGATCTATTGCAGTGTGACTTTAGAAGTGGTGATGAATATATATATATATATATATATATATATATATATATATATATATATATATATATATATATATATATATATATAAACAATTGCTATAAAACAAATAAAAAGAAAAAGAAAAAAAATACAAAAACGGTCCTTTGCGAATAAGATAAAAATTGTAAATTGGTCATTATGATATAACTAACAAATTGAGTTAACCCTAACGGACCAAAGGACTATCCATGTGCTGAAATTTAAAACAAAGGACTATCCATGTAATTTTTTAAAAGATAAGACGAAAAGTGTGATTTGAGTAATAAGATAAGGACCATCCGTGTAATTAACTCTTGATTAAATAAGATGAACTTTACTTGGAGATGATGAATTTAATGGTGTGATATTGTAACTTGTTATCCGTGATTTTTTTTATGTTAATTTGACTTTTGTTTTGAGTTTGACTTTATGAAATGATTACTTCCTCCGTTCAATATTAATAGTCTATTATTTCTTTTTCAGATATCCCAATTTTATTTTCTAATATTAAAAATAGATATATAAACTTGATTAAGTTTATCATATTATCCTTACTTGATATTATTATTACATATTTTATAGAAAACTTTAATTAATTAGTTAAGGGTAAAATTATCATTTTATAAAAAATAGGAAAAAAAATCAATAATAGTTATATTTTTCTTAAACTGTGTGTTTTTTGTCTGAAGACAATAATTTTGAACCAAATGAAGTATTAATTTATGAGAAAATGACGCAATTACTCATCTATAAATAAATTGTCTAAGGTTAATTTTGAACATTAGAAAGACCCTTTCATTACTAATTGATTAAGTTAGGGAGTAAGTTACAAATTATTATTGATTGCATAAAAGATGAATATCAAATGTGGTTTGATCTAAACATTTGTTTTAAACGGGATTTATTAATCAAGATGGTGGATATGATGATTTGAGATGGTTGTTTATTACGAAGTTTATTGCTATTTTCCAATTTTTATTTGGATTAGATTTTTTCGACCAAAAATGTTTATTGTCATTTTCTTACTCATCTCCTAGTTAATTAGCATATGTTAGTTTTATAAACCAAACCCAAGCTCTTAAAATTTAAATATAATTTCCAAATATTATGAATAAAATTTATATATTTTTTTAATTACACTTACAACAGGAGGTTATTATCTTATATATCAAATTTTATAGAAAAGTCCTAGTGAATAGTAAATTTATTATATAATATTACTAAAGTGTTTTAATTTAACATTAAGTTGTTTTAGTTTAAATTTGAAATATATATTTATCTTAATCAATGGCTATGTCTTGAGAAAATTATTGTTATTATTAATATTATTGCTTTAGAGAAAGTGATGGTAATCATAAAAGGTGGATCATATATTTTTGTTTAAAGTGAAAATAAATCAGATAATGATACATTTAATCCGTCACGAAGTAATAGAGGTATTTATATTTATAAATATTATGTACTCTTATATTGTTTTTTTTATTGTATATAATTAATTAATGGTTAAGTTCTTAATTTTTCTCAACCGAGTTGATATATGTTTTCAAATAAAAATAAATTATTTATTTTAATATCTTTTTAACATTTTTTAATAACAGCGAAGTATATATATGAACAAATTTGAGATAAAAGTTTAATTATATTATCGGGGCAAAGCCCGAACATATTAAGGGGGTGTTTTTGTTAGCTTATTAAACGGGCTTATAATTAAAATTTTTATAAGCTTATAAGCTCATTTTTTCCAGCTTAAGAGCTTATGAAGCTGAGCTTATGGCTTATTTAAAGTCATAAGTTCAACTTGATAAGCTCATAAGCCGAAAAAAATAGGCTTATTAGCTTATAAAAAATTACATAAACTCATAAGCCGGTTATATAAGCCGAAACAAACATCCCCTGAATGTCATTGTTATCAACCTACACGAATATTAAATTACCTCCTACGTACTTAATGGTCGTTGTTTCGTTATGGAAAGATCTAGTTGACTTTTCACTAGAGTTGGTATTGAATGCGGAAATACAAAATCTTTAGATATTGACCATCTAAGGATGACGATAAGACAAGGGAATAAAACCTATACGGAACTACTTTTACTCGATCTCCAATCACATCATAATCCCCTCTTTTCTAAACATATTAATTACATTTTTCTGCAAATAATAACCTAATCCCTAGATACTCCTACATGTATTTAAACAACTTTGTAGCATTTTTTTTCAACAAAAGATTCTTAATTTAAAAAATCACCGAAATACTCATATAATATATCTTTGATATATAATAAAAGAGAGAAATTAAATGCCACATGACGATTTAAGGTCCATTAAATGAGTTAATTTCCTTAATGGCAGCCGTTATATCAGACTGATGATTTCATCAAAGTTTATTTTCATTTTACATCCACTTACAATACATAATTACATTCTCTCTTTCATTCTATTTTTACTAAAATAAAATCGTTCAATTTGGACTATAATTACTTATAGAATCGTTCAATTTGGACTATGATTTAACGTATTACTATTCTAAAATCTCCTAATACAAAATATCAAAACATATGTATAAACGTAACAGTGTATATGTTATTATAACTATAAAAAACATGTGTATAATCGTAAAAATATATATATTATTATACATATAACATTATTTTTTCATAATAAACTAAAATCTATATAAACATAAAATTTACGATTCAATTTTTATTTTTTTTTCGCGTTATCGTGGAACAATAATCTAGTTAATATTTTAAAGGATGAGTTTTTCAATCATTTTTCCGGCACAAACATTAATTTTTTTTTGACGCTAAAAATGAGTGGGTTTAAATTGTGTCATGTTTTCACTTCACGTTCTCGAGCTACAATCTCGTGTCATTTTATCAACACATTTAATTTCTCGAGCCGAAAAAGTGATAGCAAATTTTTTTTTTCACGAATTTTAGTGAGTATGTTCAAAATAAGATTATGAAAGAAACGTATTTTAGTGTTCTCTCTTAATTGAAAGTGTATTCACGAAAATTTAGAGTATAAATTCAATAAACAAAAAAGTTCAGAATGAATTTTAGTTACTCCAAAAGGTTTGGTTAGGTCATTTTGAAAGCAAAACTACTTATTATAATTAAAATATTCAACTACATACGGTGCGAGAGTTAGGGGTAGTCAGAGCTACAATTCTTTTCGATGTAGTTTGGGTGTGCGGTTTCACGTATGTTTAAAAAATTGAAAAAACTGAAAAGTCGAGCCATCCTTGTTCGATCCAAACTAGCAAGAAGGTAGAAAGTAACAAATTACAAATGAAATAAGAGGATTGAGGTTGGATTATAAGACCAATCAATCGACTTAAACAAAAAAGTTTTAGCTCTACAAGTGATGACGTACCATCGGCTGGCCGATAGAAGTCTATCGGCCAATCCGATGGTACGCCGAATGATCTAATAAGCTGGGCACAATCTTTGATAAAAGGAATCTAAACAACATCTAGTATCCGAAGAACATCCTAAGGACCAGGAGGCCGAAGGATGACTTCTAGACAAAGAGTACAACACCTCGGAATACCTTCAGGATAAGCAAGGTGTTGTACTAAGAGCACTCTATTATCCGAAACTCAAGATCTATAAATACCAAGCTCACACCTCACTTCAAGGGTAACGTTCACATAACTTTATACACTCTTACTTTATTTATTTACTCTTACTCTTCGAAATCTTACTCTCACGCCCGAGGTAAACCAGGGGATCATCCCCGCTCCGTTTACTCGTGTGCTGCTTACTTGTGCAGATAGTTTGAGACTGAAGATAAGAACTAGGCTGAAGGTCTTCTTCGGATCAGCTCTTTCGGATCCGAACCTTCTACCCCATTGTAATTGTGATATTCCGGTGTCGCAACATTTGGCGCCATCCGTGGGACCTACATGGCTTCTACAGGACCATATATGACTTTTACGGCTAATACCTCAGGAAGTAATAGGGAACCAATAGTTGAAGATGAAACGCCAAGGAACGATCAGAACGATACGGAGAAAGGTATTGGGATCTCTGAGGAGTTCCTAGAAAAGAATTATGACGCGCTCAAAACCATGTTGGAGGAACATGAACGAAGGAAGAAGAAAGATCGTTCCCGAAAGAGTCCTCCGGTGGCTCGAAAAATCGTTTATTCGAGCGACTCGGGGCGAGACGGTAGTGATGAAGAAGATGATCTGAATCTTCCGTATCAGTCAGACTTTGCTTCCAAGTTCACCAGAAGAATCTCAACATTCACAATGCCTCGGAAAGCGAAGATGCCTAGCATTGTACGCACCTATGACGGAAGTGGTGATCCAGACGACCACTTGGCAATCTTTTCCGGCGCTGCTGATACCGAAGGTTGGCCTATGCCAATCTGGTGCCGAATGTTCGCTCAAACTTTTGGCGGACCGGCGAGAGTCTGGTTCGGAGAACTGCCGGAAGAAAGCATAGACAGTTTCAAGGAAATGAAGAAGAAGTTTGAGACCTACTTCATGCAGCAGCGTAGGTATACACGAGGGCCGACAGATATTGCTAAGATCAAGCAAAGGGAGAACGAAAGTCTCCAGGATTTTGTAGAAAGATGGAAGCGAGAGCTCCTGCAGATCAAAGGAGGAGATGATATGCTAAAAGTATCGGGATTCATGGAAGGGATTCGGATACCGGCCCTCATTGCAAAGCTCAATGCATGAGTTCCCGTGACAGTGGATGAAATGATGGAACGTGTTAAAAGATTCTTGAATGGGAAAGAAGCTTCGAGACAATATGTCGAGGCTAGCTCGGCTGCATCACGGAAAGGGCCGAAAATGGTATCCCCTACTGCAAGTCCTCCATGGAGGTCTTCACCAAACCGGAAAAGCTTTTCTCCCTGTAGTCACGAAAGAAGGTTCGGACGGGGACTTGTCCGTGCCTCTCTTTTCGTCTCTTCCGGGGAATCTCGTCGACACGTAAACTTCACTGAACTCAACAAAACACCCAGCGAGATCTACGCTACCGAGAAAGGAAGGATTCACTTCGCTGCTCCGGCTCCGTTAGTTGGTACCCCGGATAAAAGATTCCTAGATCGATGGTGCGAGTTCCATCGGGATAAAGGACACTACACGAATGATTGCTTTCAGCTAAAGAAACAAATCGAGGAGGCAGTAAGGACCGGGCAGCTGGATCACTTGATGGAAGGGATCAAACAAGGTGGCCAAAAGAAACAAGGCGTGGCATACTCCGGAAAAGGTAAAGGGAAAGAGATACAGATGGTTTTCTGTAAGG
Organism: Senecio squalidus; assembly: GCA_910822075.1. Classification (NCBI taxonomy): domain Eukaryota; kingdom Viridiplantae; phylum Streptophyta; class Magnoliopsida; order Asterales; family Asteraceae; genus Senecio; species Senecio squalidus. Next base: position 70,639,381 of record CAJVGC010000001.1, on the reverse strand, counting down.
GGGAAAGTAGTGAGCTTCGCGACGAAAGAGTAGAGTCCTGGATGATGCAGGATATGTCTTTTCCTCCGGTCAATACTTCTAAGGGAGTCACGGATCCGATGGTTGTGGTAGGAGATATTGGAAACCAGACGGTCCATAGAATATACATTGACAATGGAAGTGCTTCATAAATACTCTTTGAACGTTGTTTTCTAGAGTTAGATCCCGAAGTACAATGCAAGATGGAAAGGTGCTCCCAGTACTTAGTCGGATTCTCCGGAGAGGCGGTGAAGCCAATAGGTCAGATCCGGCTACCTTTCACCATCGGATATGAAAATAAGTTTCGAACCGTGGAGATCGATTTCCTTGTAGTCCGAGCCCACTCCCCCTATAACATCATTATCGGAAGACCCGGAATAGCCAAGCTCCGGGCCATCGTTTCGACAGCCCACTCTCTTATGAAATTTCCTACACCCGGAGGAATTGTCGAAATACGTCCGGAAGCTCACAAAGTGTTGGAGTGTCAAAAAATTGAGAGAATATTGCAGAAGGAAGAAGGGGAAATCAAACTGGGAAAGATTATTATTCATCCGGATCACCCGGAACAAACCGTTATGATTGGAGATACGTTCACCAAGGAGGGCAAGGAAAAACTCATCACACTCCTCCGACAAAGCAGGGACGTCTTTGCTTGGAAACCCTCGGATATGACAGGAGTACCCAGGGGTTTAGCCGAACACAAGCTAGCTATCCAGAAGGGAAAAAGCCCGATAGTACATAAGAAACGAGGTCTAGCACCTGACCGAAGTAGAGCTGCTTGTGAAGAAGTTAAACAGTTGACTGAAGCTGGTATCCTCCGCGAAGTCCGGTACCGAACCTGGGTAGCAAATCCGGTCATGATTCGGAAAGGTGATAATACATGGAGAATGTGTGTTGACTTCAAGGATCTCAATGACGCTTGTCCGAAGGACGCATATCCTTTACCGGAAGTGGATTTGAAGGTAGAAGCGTTGGTGGGTTTCAGATTCAAATGCTTCCTGGATGCGTACAAGGGATACCATCAGATACAAATGGCTAAAGAAGACGAGGACAAGACGGCTTTCCATACCGATATGGGAATCTTCTGCTACAAGAAAATGCCCTTCGGTCTGAAGAACGCCGGAGCTACTTATCAAAGACTGATAGACGAAGCGTTCTCGGAACAGATAGGGAGAAACTTGGAAGCCTATGTTGATGACCTAGTCATAAAATCCACATCCGAGGAAGTAATGATCCAAGACATCCGAGAGACATTCGCGAACCTCCGGAGAATAAATATGAAGCTTAACCCAAAGAAATGTTCTTTTGGGATGGAAGAGGGTAAATTCCTGGGTCATATTGTTACTCCAGAGGGTATTAAAGCAAATCCTGAGAAGATTCGGGATATCGAAGGAATATCGTCCCCAAGCACCATGAAAGAAGTCCAAAGTCTAAATGGCAAGGTCATAGCCCTGGGACGATACCTCTCGAAGTCAGCAGAAAGATCATTGCCAATCTTTCGAACGCTAAAGAACTGTGTGAAAAAAGGTGATTTTCGGTGGACAGTAGAGGCCGAAGAAGCTCTACAAGAGATAAAAAGATATGTGATGACGCTTCCCACCCTGACTGCGCTGAAGGAAGGAGAAACCTTGATCTTATATCTATCAGCAACGACCGAAGTAATCAGTTCGGCGCTATTGGCTGAAAGACAAGGGGAGCAAATGCCTATCTACTTTGTTAGCAAGGTGCTACAAGGTCCCGAAAACAACTACACTCAGATAGAGAAGATAGCGCTAGCTCTGACTTACACTTCCCGAAGGTTGAAGAGATACTTCCAAGCCCATAGCATCCGGGTAATCACTGACCAGCCATTAAAGCAAATTTTAAGGAATGTGGAAACGGCCGGAAGACTTACAAAGTGGGCCATTGAATTGGGAAGCTACGATATAGAATATGTCCCCAGGACATCTATCAAGGGACAAGTTCTGGCGGATTTCGTAGCCGAAGTCCCTGATGAGGTTGTTCCTAGAGACACTGTTCTGAGAAAAGCAAAGGACGAACAACCCACAAAGAACAAGAAGAGGAAACGACCGGAAGAATCGAATGTTGAAGGAAAAAGCCAGAGGAAAGGCCAAGGTTGGTGTCTGTTTACCGATGGATCCTCCAGCTCAGAAGGTTCAGGAGCTGGGATTCTTCTTATTAGCCCGGAAGGGAAAGAATTCTCATTCTCCATTCGTTTTGGTTTTGATAACACGAATAATGAGTCCGAGTATGAAGCCCTGTTGGCCGGACTACAAAAAGCCAAAGGAAAAGGAGTAGAACACTTGACGGTTAAGGTGGACTCCAAGTTGGTAGCCAACCAAATCAATGAAACGTACGAAGCCAAGGAAGACCGAATGAGCCAATACAAGAATAAGGCAAAAAGCTTGATGGCCACTTTTCAATCATGTACGATTGAACAAGTCTCGAGAACAAAAAACAAGGTTGCTGATACTCTGAGCAAATTAGCATCCATAGCTTTCGGACACACCACAATGGAAGTAATGGTGGACACACAGGACCAACGGTCAATAGCCAACCCGAAAGAAACATCGATGGTCGTCGAAGATGAAGGAACAACTTGGATGACGCCGATCATCAAGTTTTTACAAGAAGGAGGCTTACCGCAAGACCAGAATGAAGCACGAAAGATCAGAATGAAGGCACCAAACTACGTGATGAAAGGTACAACGCTTTATCGAAAAAATCCACTTTCACCACTCCTTCGTTGTTTGAGACCATTGCAGGCCAACTACGTAATTCGAGAAATGCACGAGGGAGCATGTGGCATGCACGCCGGACCACGTAGTATTGTCTCAAAGATCACCGGATTGGGATACTTCTGGCCCACTATGCATTTCTATGCCATTGAGGTGATTCGAAAGTGTGATGCTTGCCAAATTCATGCACCTATACCGAGACTTCCCAAGCACAACCTAGTGTCAATACTATCGGCGTGGCCTTTTCAAAAGTGGGGCATTGACATTGTCGGCAAATTTCCAACGGGTACGGGTGGAATGAAATTCCTGATCGTGGCAGTAGACTACTTCACAAAGTGGGTCGAAGCAAAGCCTGTCGTCCGAATCACAGGAAAGCAAGTGCAGAAATTTGTGTGGGAGAATATCGTGTGTAGATTCGGCCTACCGAATGAATTAATCTCGGATAACGGCAAGCAGTTTTCAGACAACCCATTGCGGCGATGGTGCAACGAAATGAACATCAAACAAACCTTTACTTCGGTGGCACATCCACAAAGCAACAGCCAGGTTGAAAGGATTAACCGGAGCATAGGTGATGGAATAAAGGCAAGGTTGGGAAGAGAAGGAACGGATTGGGTGGATCAAATATCCCATGTGTTATGGGCACACCGAACCACCCAGAAAACAAGCACCGGAGAAACACCTTTTAGCCTAACCTATGGATCCGAAGCTGTCATCCCAGCCGAAGTAGGAATGCCAAGTCACCGGATGACATCCGAGAACGAGCAAACTAATCAAGAAGAGATCCGACTCAATCTGGTATTGCTGGAAGAACGAAAAAACGCAGCGTCAGTTCAAGAAGCCAAGTACAAAGAAAAACTTGAAGAGACTTACAACAGAAAGGTAAGGAAGCTGGTGCTGAAAGAAGGTGACTTGGTCCTCCGAAAGAACGAAGCAAGTCGGCAGGAAAACGAAGGAAAAATGGGGCCAAAATGGGAAGGTCCGTACAAAGTGATCAAGGATAAGGGTAATGGAGCATACGAACTGGAAGACATGGCTGGTACTCCAATACCCAGAACATGGAATGCCATGAACCTTCGAAAGTACTATCGTTAGCCGATAGTGTGTAATGTAACCTTTTTTCTTTTTTATTATTATGAATGAAAGGCTTTCGAGGCTAACTTTTCCCTTCATTTTACTACTAGTACTGTTCGAATGAATGTTCATGACACTTGACGAAGTGTCTGAACATACAACTAATTCAGATAGTCTAAGAAAAAATAAGGATGAGATCTTGCAATCATTGAGCCTAACCTCAATAAGTATCGGTCCTAACTCCGAATGATAAATTGAGCCTAACCTCAATAAGTATCGGACCTAACTCCGAATAATAAATTGAGCCTAACCTCAATAAGTATCGGACCTAACTCCGAATGATAAATTGAGCCTAACCTCAATAAGTATCGGACCTAACTCCGAATGATAAATTGAGCCTAACCTCAATAAGTATCGGACCTAACTCCGAATGATAAATTGAGCCTAACCTCAATAAGTATCGGACCTAACTCCGAATGATAAATTGAGCCTAACCTCAATAAGTATCGGACCTAACTCCGAATGATAAATTGAGCCTAACCTCAATAAGTATCGGACCTAACTCCGAATGATAAATTGAGCCTAACCTCAATAAGTATCGGACCTAACTCCGAATGAAAAATTCAGAGGGATACACACAAAGCATTTGAATAACAAGTAAATAAAAATACAAGTGAATCAGGAAATTAAACAAACAACTGAAAATTATATTTATCATAACATTTTGTGTCAAGACATATCTTCACAGGTCGAAGACATGTTCCGTAGTTACATGGCAAAAGAAAAAACAAATTAAAGCTTCACTCCTCGTCTGAAGGAGGACCAACAGCAGGCTCAACAGCCTGAAAGTCTTCCAGAGGAGAACCATCAGTGGCGGATAAAGCCTCCAGATAAGGATAACTGAGGTCTGAAGCTTCGGCCAAAGCTTTCTCTAAATCTGAAGCAGCATTGGAATTGAAGAATGGAGAAGATGAAGGTTTCTGCTTCAAACGGCCAAGATTAACACCAGCGACCAGACCATCATGACACCCAAGCCTGTAGTTCATTGTCCGAATCTTATCTTGGGGACGGGAGTACTCATGACTGGAGTGCAGCTTCTCGACAATATGCTTCGGACCCATCGTTACCAACCAACTTCTGTCCGAGCGAAGCAAAGCCAGCTCCGAATCTTGTTTCCTCAACCGTTCCTCCAAGGACCGGAGCACGTTACCATTGACATCATACAGGGCCTGAATCTCGGCCATAGCAGTTTCATGTTCTGTCTTCAAATTGGCCATGGCAACCTCATGATTGGCCTTCAGTATGTCCCTCAGCTTGTTCATCTCAACTTGATGCTCGCTCTTTAGCTTGTCAGTAAGCTCCCGGACAGCAGCTTCACTAAGTTGAGACGAAGAAGCTTTCATCGCTGCTAGCTCCTTCGACAAGCCCTGGCTTCTGTCACGATAATGTTTCTTCCGGTCAAGAGCCTCTGCAAGTTTATTTTCAAGTCTTAGGGCCCGGAATCTTTGCTCTTCCGTTTCCCGCGCCGATGATTCCATTCGGCGACGGAGGTCAGGACCAATAACATTTAAAGAGGCAAGAGCAAAGTCGAACTCGCGGCCCACTTGGACATTTCCAAGTTTCCCCAGGCGAAGAGTCTCTGCCGGAGTAGCAAGATTGTCAACAAGATCCCGATTGATCTCGTAGGATTTTGCTTGGAAGAGGTCCCCACACTTTATCTTGCTTATTGCCGGAACAAATGATGTCCCGGCCAAAGTGGCACCCAAACCTTCGGATTCTGTATCCGAATTATCACCTTCAGAACGAACACTGGCGTCCTCCGTATGTTCAACTACCCTCTGATCACCTGGAAGAAGACAACTGAAGATCAGTAAATGGTCGAAAGAAAGTTAATAAAAGAAACAAATAAAAGCATCAAGTTTCTACCTTTCACCCAGATTCGAGTCCGGGCGGAAGACCTAGCCAACTCTGAAACAGGAGAAGGTTGAACGATGCCCGAAAAAAGAAAAGTACCTTCTGTCTTATCCACCGAAACTTGAGTAGAAGTTTCGCCCATCAAGTTCTTACTCCGTTCCGGTTGAGATACAATTAAGGATGAAGGCTGATGAGTTAAATCTTCCGGCGACGAAGGATGATAACCCATATCCTCCTGCTCCAGCATAACCCCGGAATAGGCCTGTTGCCGAGGTTCCTCATTCCCCTCATCCATCGGAACAGCCGAAGAAATATCTTCTAAGGGTTTCTCACCCATATCATCAGCACCAGCACTTGTTTCCTCAACAACCTGTTCCGGATTAGAAGTGACCACTTCCGGATCAGTATGAGGACCTGTCGAGAAATCATCATCAACTATCAGTCCTATAGCTCTTCTTGTTTCAGAAGAAGTCTCGCAAGAGGGGGGATTCCGATAGAACTCCGAACCATCTAGCGAAGCATCTCCCTCCTCTGAGCTTTCAAGGATGACAAACTTACCCCGAAAGACGGAAGTGGCAGCTTCTTTGTTCTTCTCTCCAGGCCTAGAAGTATCGGCCTCTCCTGCCTCCGGAATCTCGGGTTGTTGGTCCTTTTCCTTTTCCCGGATGACTAAACTCTTGGCAGAAACAGAAATCTTTTTCTTCTTCTTTGGCACCGCAACCTTCGGTGCATCCTCTTCCCCGGACTCCCCACTCTCAACATCATCAAGTTTCTGTCCCTCGGACGACTCCGGGGGGCAAACCAGTCAGTAGCTTTCCTTTTCCTAGCAGCTGCATTTCCCATAGAAGATGATGTCTTTGCAAACAAGGCATTGAAAAGCAAGGGAATAGTATTGTTACCGCTCTTGGCCGGATGACTTCCACTACCCATAATGGTCCCAGGCCCCGGCTTAATAAAATCCTCATCCGAAGGATCTCTCATTGTATAGCCCGCTGGAAAAACTGCATCAGCATCGGTATAAGGGGGGGAAGCTCGTTTGTAGACATGTGTACTACCCGGGAATTCATCCGGACTAACCAGGTCGCCTCACCTTCAGCTATGTTGCGAGAGATATACTTGACTCCATCCCAATCAGGCATCTCCAAAAAGTCTATTAGCGACAAATCTGCAAAAAAAGAAAGAAAAGTCAAAATAAGGATCAGCAGGGAACTACCGGTAGAAGGAACACGAATACCCGACGTACCTCGGTCATTCAACTGCAAGCAAGGCTTGCTGATATTAGACGTCCACTTCCGACTTACACCAGCCATTACCAACACATGCTCCGGCAGTGTCCGGCACTCTATCTTATGAGTTGTGAGGGCCAAGATAGCGTCAGCCGGAACAACTCCTTGTTTAACTTGGTCATCCGCAACAGACTCATCCTTATGCTTCCATCTCATCCGGATGGGAGCCACGCCGACATTAACATAAAAAAAACTTGGTCTTCCAGTTCTTACGGCCTGAAGGAGCTCCGGATGAACAAGCGGGGCTAGGTTTTCTTCTTTTGTCAATAGTAAACCAGTCGCCGGCTTTCCCCAACTTGTAAAATGTCCGAAAGAGATTGAGCGAAGGCTCATAACCAAGAGCCCAACTTTGAACTTCGAAACAAGCAACTCGCAAAGCCCCAAGGGGGTTCAGTTGTGTGGGCATGAGTTTATAATATTCACAAAACTCCAGGAAAAGCCTGGAGAATGGAAGTCGGAGGTTTGAAAACTCAAACCATTCAGCGTATATGCCTATCTTCCCAGGAGGCGCATCTAATATCGTATCATTCGGTCCCGGAAGAACGGCGCCATATCCTTCACCAATGGCATACTTTTCCAAAAAGGCGTCCAGATACTCTTGAGTCAAACTGGTAAAGCACCTCCGAAGGTTTTCTTTATCTCGCTTCGACATGGCGAAAATAAGAAATAAGAAGAGAACGAAAGAAGATTGAAGGAAGAAAAACACACAGTTAAAGGTGAAAAAGAGAAATCGGTAGAAAAAAGTTACAAAGGGGGTAAAAACGGGGTATTTATAGGGAAGTGTAAGTCAGACGATGGGACGCGCGTCTAATCCCACCGCCTCTCTCGGCCAATGGAGTAGCGACAGGTGGCACAAGCATTAATTACCATGGTTTGAAAAAACTTCCCGCCCAAGATAAAACTTAATTATCCCGCCTAAACAGGCGGACAGTTACTAATTTCCGAAAAAACTAAAGAGACGTGCTCCAGCTAACCGAAAGAACACCCGAAAGAATCAAGACACTTTATTTTTCTTCTAGTCAAGCATTACATAGTCTTAACTACGTAATACTGGACTAGGGGGGCTGATGACGTACCATCGGCTGGCCGATAGAAGTCTATCGGCCAATCCGATGGTACGCCGAATGATCTAATAAGCTGGGCACAATCTTTGATAAAAGGAATCTAAACAACATCTAGTATCCGAAGAACATCCTAAGGACCTGGAGGCCGAAGGATGACTTCTAGACAAAGAGTACAACACCTCGGAATACCTTCAGGATAAGCAAGGTGTTGTACTAAGAGCACTCTATTATCCGAAACTCAAGATCTATAAATATCAAGCTCACACCTCACTTCAAGGGTAACGTTCACATAACTTTATACACTCTTACTTTATTTATTACTCTTACTCTTCGAAATCTTACTCTCACGCCCGAGGTAAACCAGGGGATCATCCCCGCTCCGTTTACTCGTGTGCTGCTTACTTGTGCAGATAGTTTGAGACTGAAGATAAGAACTAGGCTGAAGGTCTTCTTCGGATCAGCTCTTTCGGATCCGAACCTTCTACCCCATTGTAATTGTGATATTCCGGTGTCGCAACAACAAGAGATCCATAAGTTAGAAAGAAGTATTACATCGCCTCCCAGAGTGTCTATACGTGGCCTTGATTGGTTAAAAGTAGCTTTGTTGCGAACGAGCCATAGAACCCGTATCGTGGTGTGAACAACAGCATCAAAAACCTTTTTAATTTTGTTACTGTGTCAACATTAACATATATCATCTATAGTTGTGATGTATAACTAGAGGCGGATGTATATTGGAGGAAAGTGTGGTCTTAAAAACCCGTCGAGATTTTGAAAAATGTGATTTTATAGTTTTTTTTTAATGTTTATTTAGCGGAGGAGCTTATAAGAAAAACAAATTTGTTTGAATATTCATCACTTTTGATTTTTGATCTACATTGTCTATAACTCTATATTTCCATGGTATTTTGATTTTATTATAATTGTATTTATCTTTTGAATGTTATCAACTTCCAATTCAAATTGATTTCATTGCATCTTTAATTTCGAATATCGCGATACAAACAACATATATGATATAACCCCATTGTTTCCAATACCTGCCCAAACACCTACTACAAAACGGTTTCGTTAAATGAAAAAAAGATACTCGCAATATGACAATGGTTCAAAAAATTTCAAACTATCAAGAACCGACCCACTCGTATACACCCTTACCTTATATTGCATCATTCAGTCTCCAATTGCTCTATGTGCTAGCAAAGTTGGAGTCAATTGAAAGATTTAAGGGGTGCTTGGTTAGGGGTAATGGGGGTTATGGGGGGTAATGATAATGATTGATGGAGGTTGGTTTGTTGTATTGTAGTTAATCATTGCACAATCATAGGTAATACTCCATTATATTTCAAATCGAGGTTATTTATTAACCACCCATTGCATTCATAGTATTCATTTTCCCATTAACTACTCATTGAACCAAGCACCCCCTTATATGGTTTCTTTAATTTTTGTTGAAGAAGATTTAATTAATATTGTTTTGTTTTTTGCCAAAAAAAAAAAAATAAAAAAAAAATAAGTGACTAATAGTACCATTGATGAATATACTAAAGATGTGATTGGTTGAGGTTAATAGGGGTTAATCAATGATAATGATAATCATTGACAGTGGTTGGTTTGTCATTAGGTAATCAATTATTGCCCACTATATCCATTAATAGACAATAAACCATTACTCAACAAAACGAAAATAATAAAATTGGTAATGATTAACCTTTTTTCATTTGCTTTTTTCATTTCTTTTCTCATTTCTTACTTTGAAACAACCGCACCTAAAAGTAGATGTTGTATTTATTATTTATAATAATAATTAAATGGAGTAAAAAAAAATGAAAAAGGTTAATAGGTAAATAGGGATGTTAAAAGAAGAAATAGGAAAAGAGCAAAAGTTGCAGGACGGCAATGAGAATAGAGCAAGAAAAGCGAAACAGGTAGCTCAACATTCTCCTACACGCCGACTTGTCTTTTCGTTTGCCTGTCATTTATAGCCCCCTGTACTTCTCTCATTATTACTCTTCTTACCCTATAATACAATAGCTCAAATGCCAATAAATACCATGGGAAACTAATTCTATTTTTTTATTTTTATAAAATTAAGTTTAAAAAAAAATACTTATATAAATAATTAAAAAACTATATATCAACTACTTTATTGGTAAACATAGTTGATAAAATGACTAAAGAGTCAAGTTATACTCTATTTGAAATAAAAAGAAATTGTTAGGAAAAATATGAACCTTTAATCCCATAATAAGATTCTAACCATCAAGTTAATCATATGTATCAAAGTTAATATCGTACCTTAGCAATTTTTAGGTCATGTGTATATTTGGTCGGGCCTTCAATATGTAAGCATGATATGAAATTAGTTATATAGTTGCTTGAGAAGTTATAAATGTTATTAATTTTGGTTTAGTTGAGGAAATGTCGATTCATTTTGATATAAGAGTCGATCCATTAATCTAGGAATTTAGATCAAATCGTGAAAAAGACATAATTATAAATTATATTATATAATATGTTATAGATTTCATTCTGAAAGAAAAACATGACCAGATAATACCTTATTTATTCACTTGTTATTATTTATTATACCATGTTTAAAATAAGCTTTTAAATGAACTGGTAGCAGAATTAAATAAATTAAAATGATAACTATTAACACATTTACATCAGAATTTTTTAAAATTTAATTAGAATAACATCTTAAACACTATGGATAGGGGTGCATAAAAGAGAAAATGGTTCCCTGTTTCTGAATACGTAATTATAACATGCCGCCAGTCACAGTCAAAACCAAAAGAAATCCCCTTACGTCAATATGTCAAACCCTCTCTTCCCTTTTCATTAATAATGGTCTTTTACGGTGTGTTTGTGTATTTGGTTTATACTAAGGATTTAGTATGGTTATGGAATTAATATATGGGTGACATAGGAATTGATATTGATATAAAAATTATTCAAGAAAATAATGTTTGTTTCATTATATTTGGATTTGGAAATGAATTGAAAATATAACAATAAGAAAAAGAATTAACAAACTAGAAAAATAAGTTCATGATTTAATAATTACAAACAAAGATTTTTAAGAAAATAAAAAATAAAAAGAGAGTTTAGGCCAATAGAAAAATAATGTTTTAGTGTATAAACCTCAGTTCTTGGTGGGTTTTTCATATCCCCTTTTATGAGTATACTAATCCTTGTCTTAAAACCCATATCAACAAAACAAACATATTATATCACTTTAAAACCAATTCCTTAATACCAAAACCCTTCAAACAAACATTACGTTAAAAAAAAAAATACAAAATAACAATTAAATAAATTACTTAAAAGAAATCTTATCTTTTAAAAAAAAACCCAACTCTCATAGAGTCTTTAAATCACACAAAGTCCATAGGAGACTTGGCTGTGGGATCAATACCAAGTTTAAAAATAAATTTATGGATCCAAACAGTTTTCATTGCACCTTTGGCAGGTGCTATGTACTCTGATTCTTTTACAAACATGGTTGTAGTGGATTGCTTTTTGCTTTTCCAAACTACAGCTCCTCCATTCATGGTGAATACATATCCAGTTTGAGATTTGGTGTCATCGTGGTCAGTCTGAAATCCGTTTTCACAATAACCAGTAACTTTTAGTTCTGCCTCAAGATTTCCACCATACATTAGAAACCATATCTTTAGTAGCCCTAAGGTACTTAAGTATGTTCTTTACAGCAATCAAGTGTCTTTCGCCTAGATTCTGTTGAAACTTGCTAACAAAGTTTTTAGCAAAAGCAACATCAGGTCTTGTGCATCTTACCGCATACATAATATACCCTACTACCGAAGCATAAGGTATCCTTTGCATACGCTCCACCTCTTGAGGTGTAGAAGCACAATCTCTGATGATAAGTTTAAGTCCATCTTGCATTGGTAAATATCCACGCCTGGAGTTTTCCATACTAAATCGCTTTAGTATTTTATCAACGTAAGCGTTCTGACTTAACTCTATCAACCGCTTATATCTCTCGAGATCTTCATTCTCAAAATAAATGTTGCCTCTAAGTCTTTTAGGGCGAAACACTTTCCAAGATAAGATTTAACATCTTCAAGCATTGAAATGTTGTTTTCTATTAGCAATATGTCATCTACATATAACACTAGAAATGTAACATTACTCCCACTGGCTTTTTGATACACACATGGCTCGTCGAAATTTTGAACAAAACCAAACCTTTTGATTTCTTCATCAAATCTTTTATTCCACCTCCGTGATGCTTGCTTAAGTCCACAAATGGATTTTTTAAGCTTGCACACCTTGTTGGGATGTAATGGATCAATAAAACCTTATGGCTGATTCATATAGACGTCTTCCTCTAGATAAAAAATTAAGGAAGGTTGTCTTGACATCTATTTGACATATCTCATAGTCATAGAACGCTGCTATATCTAAGAGAATTCTAATAGCCATAATATCTGCCACTGGGAAAAGGTTTCCTCATAGTCTATTCCATAAACGTGAGTCAATCCTTTTGCCACGAGACGAGCTTCATAGGTGTGTATATTGCCATCCATGTCGGTCTTTATCTTAAAGAGCCATTTGCAATCGACAGTTTTAACATTTGGGGTTTATCCACCAAAATCCAAACTTCGTTGTGTTTCATGGGTTGCATCTCCACATTCGCAACTTGAAGCCATTTTTCAGCGTTAGGACCTGATAATGCAGCCTTCAAGGTTCGAGGTTCATTAAGATCCCATTATACGCCATCCTACTCTAGATTAGCGTTTAAGTTCAATCTATTAGGTGCACGTATCGTCCTTTCGGACATACGAATTGGAGCATCAACAATTTGAGTTTGAGACTGAGGCATATCATGAGGCTCAATCGCAAATTGAGGATCAGATTGAAGCATGACTTGAGGCTCAATTCAATTCCACCCAAATTGTTGATCACCAGTGTGAGTAGAAGGTGATGTATCTTCCTTTTGAACCTTGTCAAGTTCTACATTCCTTCCACTGTTTTCTTGAGCCATAAGCCTTGTTTCAAAAACTCAGCATACCGAGCAACTTTCACAGTATTTCGGAAGGACTATAGAAGTAGTAACCCATCATTTCCTTTGGGTATCCTACGAAGATAGACTTAACAGATCTTTGCTCGAGTTTGTTAGGCGTATAGCGCATAACGAGTGCCTCACATTCCCATACCATATTTCATATTTCATATAGGGGCTTTCCCATACCATATTTCATATGGTGCCTCACATTTAAATAAGACAGATTAGGGGCTTTCCCATACCATATTTCATATGGTGTCTTATCAACCTTCTTAGTTGGAACCATGTTGAGAATGCGTACAACAGGCTCTAAGGCGTAATCCCAAAAAGATAATGGTAAAGTTGTAAGGTTAATCATAAACCATACCATGTCAAGCAAGGTTCGATTTCTATTTTCCGATACACCATAATGATGTGGTGTATAGGGAGGAGTAAGTTGTTGGACAATTCCACGCGCTTGTAGATGATCCTTAAACTCTAGGCTTAAGTATTCATCACCTCGATCCGATCGGAGAATCTTGATGGTTTTTCCGAGTTGGTTTTGTACCTTGCTTTGAAACACTTTGAATGTTTCAAACACCTCATGTTTATGTTTAAGTAAATAAACATAACCATAACGTCTGAAATCATCCTTAAATGTTACAAAGTAGTAAGCTCATTTCCTAGACATATGCCTAAAGGGACCACATACATCACCATGTATGATTCCTAGTAGGTCGGTTGCCCTTTGATTCTCATGCGATAAGGGTTTTCTTGCCATTTTCCAGATACACAAGACTCACACCTATCAAATGAATCATCACTTGATTTCAAAAGTCCTTCACGTTGAAGCCTTTCGATACGGTGTTTGCCTATGTGTGCAAGACGACAATTCCATAGGTAGGATGAGTCCAAGTTAGACTTGGCTCGTTTAGTGCTTATATTAAACATTGAATTATTAGTATATGAAAGACGATCATGCAAATCAATTTCAAATATATCATTAATAGTAATACAATTAAAATAATGAACATTATTCTTTGAAACTGAAATACCAAAATTTGTAAATGCATTATTAAAACCATTATCTTTCAATACTGAAGCTGAAACAATTTCCCTAACAATAGAAGGAACATAATGACAATTGTCTAATACAAGATTATGCCCGAGGGTAATTGTAAGTCATAACTTCCGATGACTTCCACTACTACACGTATGCCGTTGCCGACGTACACATACAAGGATCAATTCTTCAGCTTCTTCTTTCCTCTAAACCTCTGCGAGGAGTTACAAATATGAGTGCCACATCCAGTGTCATATACCCATGTATTTGTTTTAGAGAAAGAAAATAATCCGATAGTGAAAATACCTGAAGACCCGACTGTTCCGTTCTTCTTATTTTGCACCTCGGATATATACTTACGACAATTTTCTCTTCCAGTGTCCTATCTGACCACAATGGTGATACCCATCATCTTTAACGACATGTGCCTTTTAAGCTGGAGGGGTTTGCTTAGGCTTTGAAGAATAAACAACATCTTTCTTATTTTTACTACTCTTTGCAACTCTGTCCTTAGCTTGTAGCGATTGCTTTTTCTTCTTTTTCCTGGGCCTAACCACAACCAATCGCAATGATTTGGTTGTCATTCACCTTATTCTTGTGAATGCTATTTTCGAATTCCACCAGTATAGATGGAGTTCGTTAATGTTCTTTTTCATACTCTGCATGTTATAGTTGCGTGTAAACTCCTCAAACTCCAATGAAAGAGAATTAAGGACAATGCATATAGCCACAGGTTCATGATATGAGTATTGCATTCTATCCAAGCGATCAAAGAAGCTTTTCATGACTAGAGCGTGAGTCACCACTGATGTTCCAGAAACATGTCTACTAATTATTAAATTCTATAGATTTGTTTATTTTAATTTTAACAACAAAAAGAGTTAATATATGATGAAAAGATATTCTTAAACATAATTTTAAATACCCAAAATGAAAATTGATATTAAGATAATGTTTGAATTACAAAGAATGAAGTATAATTATTCTAAAAAGCAAAAACCATCGTCCACACACAACTAAAAAAGGAGTATAAAGAATCTATATTTAGTTTAATTTTTCATGGGATTTTGTTATCATGACGATTTTGACGTATTGTATCACTACTCCTACGACTCTAGAGAGAGAAAATATATATAGAAACAGAAGCATATCACAGTCTCACAGAGTCAAACCAGCCAGCAGATAATTATTTTCTTTTTTATATACCAATTGAATTTGTAAAGCCTGATTGTGTATTTCAGAATCTGATCATATTTTTCCTTTGCAGAGGGTAATATTTTCACCCACCTTACATTACCCGACCCGACCCGACCCGATCCTTACTATTTATTTACTCTCCCTGTATCTCTCTATTTTTTCATGATTTTTGAATCAACACCCACTTTTTAAAACTTGTTAAAATTATATATACATATACATATATACTTTTAGAGAGAGAAAGAGAGAAATGGGGGGTTGTGAAAGGAATGGAACAGTTAGGCAATACATAAGATCAAAAGTGCCAAGACTTAGATGGACTCCTGATCTTCATAGATGTTTTGTCAATGCCATTCACACTCTTGGTGGTTCTAATAGTATGTTCTTTTTTATTATACATATATGTATATATCTATATCTATATCTATATCTACACACACACACAAACACTTTGTTAGTTTGTTAATGGTGTTGTGCATGTATGCAGAAGCAACACCTAAACTTGTTCTTCAGATGATGGATGTCAAGGGACTTACTATTTCCCATGTTAAAAGTCATCTTCAGGTTTCATTTTTATCATTATTATTATTATTATTATTATTTGTTTTATGTTTTTGAATATGTGCATTCTATTTAATGAATTAAAATGGAACTTGTAGATGTATAGAAGCATGAGGGGAGATTATCATACCCAAGGTATGCATCTCTTTTACTATTATATTAAAAAAAATATATATAAAATATATATTTTCTACAAAAAAAGCCCTAAAATTTCTTGAAGTAACCCATGATTCATGTGTCATTATTTATTATTTTATTTCCCAGAAAGTAGTTCTTTTTACACAAATAGAACAAAAACATATCAAGAAAACAAAGCTTCTTGCCCCCTTCTTATTGTGGCATTTAATATAAAAAAAAATTGCCAAACATTCTCCTCAACATTTCTTATTGGTTAAAGTGTTGCTTGGTCTTTAGAATGAATATTCAACATTCTACTAGAAAACCATTTTAAAGTTTTGACTTTTTACTACTTTTTTTTACCTCAGTCAAAAACACTCAAAACACACATTCTTGAAAGAGAAAAGGCAAGCCTTTTTCTTTGAAACATTGTTGTCTTTTTTTGCTTGTTTTTTTATGTTCTTTTATTTATACTACTAATTTCTGAATATGTTTCATAAACTTTTCCATTTCTAGATGATGATGTTCATGAATCCATTAGATTAGTCAGAAAAAAGACTCTTGAGGATCAATATGATAGGTGCATTGATCATGAGAATTTAAATTCATGCACTCAAGAATCTTGTCCTCACTTCATTTACCATCCTTTCAATGTCCCTTCTAAAAGGTTAGTTACTTTAAAAAAGTAAAATAAGATAAAACTTAAGGCATATTCTCTACTTTTAAATATTATCATTTTCTTAAAGTTAAGTTTTTTAGTCATAGTAAATATAAGAGAACAATTTAAGGGGTGTTTGGATTGCATATTTTAAGTATTTTAAAACCCAAAATGTAGTTTACAATGTTTGAGTAAACTGTGTTTTAACTTATTTTATAAAGAAAGACAGTAATAAACACTTATTTTTGAGCATATGGTTTAATGGTTATTTCAAACACATTTTTTTTTATATACACTTCAAAATAAGCAAACGCAAACACCCCTTAGATAGGATTTGAAATTCTTAGTTTAAGATTATTTTTTTTTATTTTTATTTGGCATGTAGAGAGAGAATGGAGCCAACAGGGATGCATGGATATTGTGAAAGAAGAATAAAAGGAAAGGATGGCATTGGTGATCACAAATGGCAGCAGCCTCATTCCTTTTCTATTCCACATTTTCACTTCAATCCTTCCTTTAACCATCAAGAATCTGACTTCCTAAAGGTACATTCTCTTTCACACACTCTTTCACTATATAAACACACACATGAATACTATTATTTAATTATTTTGGGGCACAAAAAATAAAATAATTCATGTACTTTATTCCTCTCATTCAAAGAAGATTGATTAAGATATCCACTTTATAGCCTTTCGTTGTTTTAGAAGAAATAACATTTTATGTACACAAATGATATCCACTATATAGCCTTTGGTTACCTTTTGTTCTAATGGGGTTGTTTGTTTTAGCTTAATTTAGGCGCTTATAGCTTATTTGGTTAAGGTTTATTTTCCATTAGCCCATTTTCTCGACTTATTTTCCAGCTTATGAGCTTTTTTTGCACTTTTAAATCGTAATAAGATAATTAAGAAAATAAGCCCAAAAACGGCTTATGAAACAAGACGAAACATATAAGCGTATAAGCCAAAAAATAAGCTAAAACAAACAATCCAACTTCATAGTATTTCAGTGTTCAAGGCATTATTTTGATGCCTAAATAACTTTACTTTTCTCTCTCGACTTTATTAATACAAAACACTACAATAAAATATCGTAATCCATAATTCCAATAGCTTAATTGTCATTATTCTAAAAGTATGGGTTTAATACTTAATGCAACACTTGGGTATGTATTGTCCAATGAGTGATGTACAAATTTACAATGAGTCAATGAGAATATAGTTATCTTGTATTCCAAAGACTTTCAGTTACATGTGTACTAGGTTGAGCAAAAGTAGGGGTTAGAGGAGAACATGAAAATGGTGGTCCATTCTGTAACAATTTAATGCAGTCGGGGGAGGACAGTACCATTCATGAGAGGAACAGATCTGTCTTATTTTCACCTTCCAAGTACTCCCATTATGGCATTATCTATCATCTTTTGACCATCATTTAACATTACAAAAATAAATAAATAAGTATATGATACAATGACTATTAGTGTATATTCTTATGCATTTGAATGAAAAGATGTATAGGCGGTCCGTTATACTTTTACATTTCTATTTGTTAAAACAATCTTGGTCTAGCTTTAGTAAAGTCAACTAATATGCACGACCGTAAACTTGTTTTTATTTCACAAGTGCAAAGTGCATACACTAAACAGAATGCATAATAATTTAAAAGCTATATACATGATACAATTTGCAATGCAGAAATTGTTACGTATGTTTCATCAATTGCTTAATCGTATGTTCCATCATTGTTTAATCGTATGCTTCATCATGTTAAAATTTAATAAATCGAATTATAGGAGTTGGGATGGAACATTTGTGGTATTTTATCTTAGTTTTGATGAATTACATTTTGCATTTGTTTGCCCAGAATTCCAAATTAGAAAAGGAGGAGAAAGAATCGTTCAATGTGACGAAACCTGTGAGATCTGGACATAGTCAGGAAGAGATAGATGAGGCTGCTGGCTGTGAATTATCATTGTCACTCTCGCTGCACCACCCATTGGTCCAGATGATCTATGGTTCCTCTGCCAGCGAAATCAGTGAGGCACATTCAAGGCAAAATCTCAGTGATCACTCTTCAAACAATTGCAGTGTTAATCTAGATCTATCTATTTCTCTATGTCACTGATGTATGCAAGTTTATTTTCCTTAGGAAAGTTATTTTCAGTAGTTCAAGCATAGTTAGAAGGTACTTAGAGATAGAGATGGTTTAAGGACGCCATTATATTTTAGGTAAAAGTATCGGTATGTTCAGTTCGGGTAAGTACATAATGGATTAAAATATGTTTCTTGTTTTGGCATTGATTATAAGTACTAACCTGCAAGTTTAAACTTATATTGTTAATGTGTGAGTTAAAACTGCACGAACACATTGGTAGAATTACGATCTGGTATATTTGGGATCACAACCCAAAATGAACATTTTAGAGAAATCTAGATATGGTAGTTCGTGCTCGATCCAACTGTAGGGTTTAGGTTTATGAAATATACGCAGCTTGCAGATTTTATTTATGGCCATGGAGTAAAGTACTTATAGTGATCAACCCGAGTAACACATTAATTCTTTGTATATGAGTGATTGTTTTCTGTTTCGTCTCATTGCGTTATGTAATTAACACCAATGTAGTAGTAAGAAGTAAGAACCACATTAGTATGATACTATGATAGATCAATTAGATAAATTGCCTGCTTGTTTATGAACCTATTGGGTTATAGACTTGATTTGACCCAAAGTATTATTGGGCTACCCGTGTGAAGTTTATAGACCTAAGTCCAATATGTAGACTAGTCTAGTTCGAGATAAATTAATTTGTACAATATAATATAACTAGATTATTGTCCCACGATAGCGTGGATAAAGATAAAAATTGAATTGTAAATTTTATTTTTATGTAGATATTAAGTTATTATAAGAACACAATTTTACACGTATAATAACATATATATTTTTACGTTTACACATGTTTATAGTTATAATAACATATACACCTTTACGTTTATACACATGTTTTGATATTTTGTATTAGGAGAATAACAATAAAGTAAATCATAATTCAAATTGAGCGATTTATAAGTAAATTAGAATTATGTTTTTTATTTAGGTGTAAATGGAATGAAATAGAAAATGTAATTATGTATTGTCAGAGGGTGTAAAGTGAAAATAATATTTGATGACATCATCAATCTGATCTAACGGCTGAAATCAATGAAGTTATTAATCCATCCAAAGGATCTTATTTCGTCATGTGTCATTTAAGACCCTTCTTCCATTATTGGGAGATTTACATCTACGTCCTTACAAAACTTCAATATTACGTCAATGTCCTTGTAAAAATCAAAATTACGTTAACCTCCTTCCAAAATATGAAAATTTCTCTTATATATCCAAAATAATAAATTAATAATATTTAAATAATTTTAATATTTAAATTATTCATCTAAATATTAATTAAATGATTTTATTATTTTAAATTATTGAATAAATCAATAAACTAATACAAAGGCTTATTTAAACAAATATGTCAATAAAGAATCAAATACCGAATGAACTAAATAGATTAAATTTAATGAATAAATTGTTTAAACATACGTTACAAAACATTAATCAATCAAGACGGGGAAGTTTTGCAACCTTTTTTATTCCGGTTAATGTTCAAAATTATAAAAATCAATCTTTTTTAAATCTATATTGCGAGTATATAAAATTGAGATACATTGGTTAATGTTGGATTAAACCTAACATACTTGAGTAAAATTTTTAATTAATATTTAGGTGAATAATTTAAATAAAAAAAATCACTTATATATTATTAATTTATTATTTTAGATATATAAGAGAATTTTTCATCTTTTGGAAGGATATTAACGTAATTTTGATTTTTACAAGGACCTTGACGTAATATTGAAGTTTTGTAAGGACGGGGATGTAAATCTCCCTTTATTATATATTAAAAATTAGAAATAAGTGTTGAGTTTAAAAATTATGATCAAGTAAAGTTATAAGTTAAAACATTTCCACACAATGTAAAATTATTGTCATCTCCATTCCCTTAAGTTTCATCCCATGGATTACCTGCTAGCTTGCCATAGCCAGAGACGGAGCCAGAAATTTATGTTGAGGGGGCTCGATTTTTTTTCCCGATAGTAACGTAAACTGTCTTTTTAGAAGCTAGTAGTAACATACAATTAGATCATGAATTTGTCTACTTATTCACAAAAATGAAAATTTGTATATATTTAATTAAAATTAATGTTAATATGTAATGTAAAAAGTACATATTCTTGTCACCTACCGAGACACTCTTTTGATTCCCACTTCCCCATGAATCTATTATCTACTTTCCTCTTCTTCTCATTTCACCTGCTTCACAATTCTTTAAAAACTTCCATAGTTTCCGGTCAAATAAGATATAAAAAACAGTTTTTTGCCATGAAGGTAATGTAGTCGTCAGGTCAGTTAGGGGGGGCCGAGCACCCTCCAGCCCCCTACTGGCTCCGTCCCTTCCATAGCGATGCATGCTACCTTTGGTCGGTTGACTGGTTTACGACATTCTAACACAAGTTTTATTTCTTCTATATACTTGGTAAACACAATAATAAAAGTACATACACAAAAGGAAAATAAAATCCAAGCCAACTGCTAAACAAAAACCTAAAACCCACAAAGCAATTGGGAAAACCAGTAAGCATTCATCAAATTAACGAGACTTCATCACCCTAAGCAAGAAAAATCATTTGCAAGTCAGATGATGCACATACATGTTTATCTGAAAGAGAAAAGTTCCGAAAGAGGGGCTTACATTTTGGAAGCCAACATGTGAACGAAAGGATATGGAAGCCACCATGTGAAAGAAAGGACAGACCACCTCATTAAGCATCGTGTAAGTAGTATAGTAATCAAGGGTAGATGATATCTTCAAGCTAGGGGTGTTCACGGTTTGGTTTTTAACTAAATAAACCAAACGCCAAACCAAACTAAACCCGATATAAAACCAAACCGTTATTAAATCCGATTTTCGGTTAAGTTTTTAACCAAAATTGAACTAAAATTCGGTTTTAAAACTTCAAAACCAAATATTATATATTTTAATATTTCAATTATAATAGATAATACTTCTAATATATTTTATTTTTATGATTTTTAGTCTTTGTAGTTACATAATACTTAAACATAATAATTATTTAAATTTTAGTGTTGATATCGTTAAATAGCACTAAAAGTTGAGACCTACAAAACCAATTATAACTATTTTAAAAACACATTATAATTTTTTTTTTTTTTGAAAATACATTTTAAGTTGAGACCTACAAAACCAATTATAACAATTTTTTTTAAAAACCTTCTTAATTGTTTTTAATGTTCTTATAATTGGAAGTGTTTATCCCATATATATATATATATATATATATATATATATATATATATATATATATATATATATATATATATATATATATATATATATATATATATATATAGGGGAGAGTTAATGAAAAAAGTTTTTAAAATAAAAAGGATAGGAAGAATTGTGGGAATACCATGTGACAATTTTGAAATTTTTTTTTTTAATAAAAAATAATATTTTTAATAAAAAAAAAAATTCGGGTGAAAAGAAAAAAAAAATTTGGCTCGAAAAAAATTATGCACGAAAAAATTGGCAAAACTGATGCACAAGAATTCATTTTTTCAAAAACCTGATGTACGAAAAATATTTTTTAAACAAATTTATGCACCAAAATCACTTTATTTGTAAAATGATGCACTCAAATTGTCAATTTTTTTATAAAATGATGCACCAAAAATCACTTTTTTAGTTGGTGCATCAATTTTTCGTGTACATAAGTTCAAAACTTGTGCACGGAAATGATTACGTTATCGGAAAAAATTTCAATTTTTTTTCCTCCGAAGTTTTTTTTTTATTAAAAAATAAAATAAATGTCACATGTCACTCTCACATTCCTTCATATCCTTACTATTTTAAACCCTTTTTATAATATCCTACTCCTATATATATATATATATATATATATATATATTGAGTATTCGCTACACTACATGCTTAAAATAAATTCCGGTAGACCACTCAAAATTCAATTAAAGAATTAATTTAAAAATAG
>CAJVGC010000001.1:70606561-70611561 GCA_910822075.1 Senecio squalidus | reverse complement strand
TGGTTCTACATCTTTTGTTATTGCTTTGTCACGACTAGATTTCATTGATTTCTTCCTTTTCGAACTCCTAGCTGCTGGTTTTCTTATCGGGTTTGAGGGTTTTGTTTTTAATCTTGCGCTGGTTGTTACGTGGCTGTTGGATTGATTACCATTACCTTCTTGCTCGAATTGAGTTCCTAGTAGTGTTAGTCGGGTTTGGCTGGAGGTTTTGAGGTGTTTTCTTTGGTTTCCGGCGAGAGGCTTGGCGGTTTAGGGTTTTCAAGCGGATTAGGGTTTCTAGTTTTCATCCGTACACACTTAATTTCATCCGTACGTATTTTCCTTCATTCATACGGCTTGGGACTCATCCGTGTATATTGGGGTTCATTCGTACTTCAGTTCATCCGTTTGTGTACCCTTTCATCCGTACGGATAGACCTATACATCCGTACGTTTAGCCTTACATCCGTGTGTTCCTTCATCCGTACGTAGGGTTTCATCCGTACTCCTCTTTGTTCATCCGTACGAATCAACCATCTTCATTCGTACGTATAGAACCTGATCCGTACGAATAGGTTTTCAGCCGGATTTTACAAGATCTTGTTGTGGTTTGAGTTATGGAGAGTGGTTCTCTTGCTAGTGCTGCAAATGCTACTCCGACCATGGAGGGAATTGCAAAACGATTAATGAACATGTCTGGTAAGATTACTATATCTGCTATTGATGCATCGATGTCCACTCCGAGTAGTGGTGATATGGTGGGACTTGTGAATACGCATGAGTCCACCGATAAGGATGTTAGTTCTCCGGAGTGTGTTACGGGACTTGCTAATATGGGAACTATCAACTCATACGCTAGTCTGTTTGGTTCAAGTGTCCCGTGCAATAAGAGTAAGTTTCGTACCCTGGTTAATGAAGAAAAGCTTGATGCGTTTGACTGTATTCTTCCACTTGATGTAGCTGCGAAAATCAAGAGCCGGTATGAAAACTCCACACTACCCGATCATTTCCTTTCCCGATTCTAGTTGAATATATATCATAT
Source organism: Senecio squalidus (assembly GCA_910822075.1). Lineage (NCBI taxonomy): Eukaryota > Viridiplantae > Streptophyta > Magnoliopsida > Asterales > Asteraceae > Senecio > Senecio squalidus. Next base: position 70,610,540 of record CAJVGC010000001.1, on the reverse strand, counting down.
AACATAACTACGTCTCAAAAGTCATATTTAGTGTATATATCATATGTGATAATTTCCGGTATCTATATAGATAATGCCTCATATTGTATTGTCTATACATTTGACCAAAACCGAAAACGAAATTGTCAATTTTTTTTCCGGTTCTAGATATTTTATACATTATATAAGATTTTCTGTTTTTGAAATTTTTGCATTGATGTTAAAATTACATGTGATTTAGCGTTACGATTTTAATACCCATCCGAAAACCCAAATAATAAAAGTAGTCGAAAATATATAATACAACTACTCCAGTTAAAGAGGAGAACACGAAAAAACAGTGTAATTTGTTTCGTTTAACGGTTTACGAGATAATAAATTAATTTATTAAAATAATATGTAAATGGTTTTGATTCAAATAAGAGAAATTGTCCCCAAGGAAACCACTTAATGAGAGTTCTCCGCACTTAGATTCGATTATAGTGATTTTTGATTGAAGACTAACCAACTTGGCCCATTGAATAAAAAGTTTAAATGTTGTGTCATTATTTTCCTCAAGCTTCACCCTCAATCATGCAACATCCTCACGCAAAGCCATAACGACTTCGAAATCCTTAGCACCCTTCTTTTATACAAGTTCAACCTCAAGCGACATAATCTTCTTCTCCGCACTCCACGTTCTCTTATTAAGGATATAAGTATGCATTATGCCATCAACATTAATACTTACACAGGCCACCCTCTTCTTTTCTTTTGGTTTGCGAGAGTTTAAGGTTTGTTGTTTCATTCTCCCCCCTACATTGTCACGCTTACGGGTTGGCTAACTTACCTACATTTGTTACTATACATGGATGGTTTGGGATCCCTTATTTTATCGCCCCAAAATGTGGCCCGAAGTACCAAAATCAATGGGCTTTACTTACCAACAACCATGGGTTCGAATACTTAAGATATTGGGTACAACGGTAGTGCAAAATCAGCGATAAATATATGTTAAAAGGGTTATTTGGGGTGAATTATGAAAAATGCACTCTATCATTGGTTCAAAGAATGGAAATTAATGTAACACGAATACCGTGTTCTTGTAATTCTTGTTGGATCGAATTGACGATTCTTACAACCAAATAATCAAAATATACGATTTCATATATATGTTTTTGAAAAATTCATCTTACATAATCCTACTCTATTTATACATAGCGAAAAGGTATGTCTAAGTGATGTGTTGGTTCAAGAAAAGGTTGTGTCTGTTTGTTAAATACCTGATTTACAGTTATTTAACCGCCATTTTGTAACTGCTGTCTTTTGTCAGCGGGTGTGATTACCCATTTATGTGGGTTTGACCCGGTTTGACCCAATATTCTCCCCCGTAATCACACACTGATCTTGCCTTTATCTTGTTTTCCTTGACTCGTACTTGCTCTGCGTTCATTTGGATTATCTTGCCATTTCATGCTTTCCTTGCTTTCCTTGCTTTCTTTGTTGAAGTCTTTACTTCGTCATTCTCCATAGTTCTTGTTGTTTGAACTGCTGGATGCGTCATTACTCTTGTCTCCGTCTGCCATGCTTGCTTATTTCTTATAATCAGAACCGAGTTGGTTTCTGATTTTCCTGCTTTCTTGCTGTCTTGCTTTGGTTGTCTGCTACTTGCTACAGACTAGAAAGTTTCTTCTTGCTTTGGTTGTCTACTACTTGCTACAGACTCGAAACTTTCTTCTTGCTTGTGTTTGATCAAAAGGTCAAAGTATTCTTGTTGTTTGGTGTTTGATCAAAGGATCAAAGTTCTTGCTGTTAGAAACTATGAAGTTTCTCTTGCTATTTGTAGAAACTATAAAGTTTCTCTTGCTGCTTGCTTAGAATTTGTGATTAAATTCCTTGCTGTTTGGGTTGCCACCCAATAATCTTGCTAAATATTGATTGGTTTAATCAATATCGTATTTTGATCAATAATGATCCTTGCTATTTGAATCTTAAGGCTCGGGTCTTGCTATGAACCTAAGGATTCGGTCTTGCTATGAATCGTAAAAGATTCGATTTATCTTGCTATGAACCACAAAAGGGTTCGGTTTTTATCTTGCTATTCTTTTATTTGTTAAAAAGAGTAAAAATTATTTTTCCTTTAAATAAAAAATACAAAAATATTGTTTGTTTGTTTGGGCTACAACCCAAAAATCTTGATATTTAGGCTACAACCTAGTTTTATTTTGGGCTCCTATCCAAAAAATCTTGCTGACTAACCTACAACCTAGTTTTTATTTTGGGCTACTACCCAAAAATCTTGTTGACTAGGCTACAACCTAGTTTTTTATTTTTTGCTAATCCGAATCGATTTTATGGATCGATTTGGTGTTCTGTTCTTTGTTTCTTCGGAATCAGGTATGATTTGTGGCGATTTTCAAAAAAAAATTGTTTTGTTGTTTCTGATTCTAAAAAACTGGCGGAAACATTCGGTATATGATGATTATCTGGTTAATCAACCAAGCTCTGATACCAATTGTTGGATCGAATTGACGATTCTTACAACCAAATAATCAAAATATACGATTTCATATATATGTTTCTGACAAATTGTTCTTACATAATCCTACTCTATTTATACATAGCGAAAAGGTATGTCTAAGTGATGTGTCGGTTCAAGGAAAGGTTGTGTCTGTTTGTTAAATAACTGATTTACAGTTATTTAACCGTCATTTTGTAACTGCTGTCTTTTGTCAGCGGGTGTGATTACCCATTTATGTGGGTTTGACCCAATAATTATATTGCGGTCTTTGTATTTATTAATTGTTTGAGAATGCAGGAGATTCAGAACTATTATATGTCCAAGGTTCAATATTGAAAAACATTCGCGGTTTTTCCCGACTTTCCCCTTGTCAACAAACAATTCGAAATACTTCGAATTTTTGGAATATGGAGAATGAACAACAAACCATAGAGATTGCAAAAGGTGGTTGTATATAAAGAAAAGTTAAGATAAAATTAAAAATTAAATAAGTATATGGTACGTCGACCCGAAGAGATCCAAAATAAGCCCACCCTTTTAATTTCTTACACCAATTCATTTTGACTTCAGAGTCGCCATCCCATTCAGAAGCAATCCTTGTATGATTAACTTATACCCCTTTTATAATAGCCATTAACTAATTGGCCCATCCAAATATAAAATGTTGCCCATCCCGCTACTCATTGTGTTGAAAGAAATAGGAAGAACAAACAAGGCACACTACTAGAAAAATGAGTATCAGCCACGGAATTTGCGACCGATAACATCTGTCGCAAATTCCAAGTGACTTCCGAGGGAAATACCATAAATAAAAAATACCGACGGAGTTTCGACGGATTTACGAGGGATTGGCGACAAAGTCTGTTGATAAACACTCTCGTCCCTAATCCCTCGGAACCCTATTTTTTTCCGACGAAGGTTTTGCGGCGTCGCGGTTGTTGAAAATCTGTCAGTAACTCTATTTTGCGACAGATTTTCGACAGGAATTTCCGTCGCTGAAAGTCGAATTTGTTGTAGTGACAGGACCGTCCTGTGAGTTTTCTTGGAGGTCAATATAGACGGTAATTGATTTTAGGAGGCCCTATTTAAAATGAGACCATTATTACTAAGAAGAAGAAAAAAAAAACAAAAAAAAAAACAAAATTAGTAAACTAAAATTAGTATTATACTTTTATTTAGGGCCATTAATTTACTAGTGAAATACAAATTACTAATAATTTGAATTAAAAACTAATAAAAGACGGTAACTTATTAATTCCTTTACCTTGGAAATAGTAGAGGTCAATTTTGAGTCCCTAAACATTTAGAGGTTGTTGGTCGCCTCTTTTACGATCTCCTTTGAACCCTAAATACTATTGATTGCGGAATAACCAATATGTATAAGTAAACGGTGAAGAACAGCAGATATAATCAAATGATTGATTCTATTAAGCTTACGTGTTTGTTTACAATCACGAATAGAACCTAAACACTCGATTACAAGACTTTAACACTCAGAAA
>CAJVGC010000001.1:70518184-70606461 GCA_910822075.1 Senecio squalidus | reverse complement strand
TTTTCTATTACTCTCAGATTATATATAATCCTATGGTGACAGATTCCAGGCACACCGAAAGTTTTCAGCTTATCACTGAGATGAACAAACTAACCGTGTTACCCATTAGAAACAGGTTCGGAAAATTGTTTATATGATAGTTGGCCGTAACCTACTATACAATCGAACAAACACTTATGATTCTAAATTTTAAAGTCCGCGATGTACTATCATTTCCTAAGGTTTTCACAAACTTTCTCCCCCTCTTTTTATGTTTTTCTTAAATTTATTATTTTTATTACTATACACGTCCTAAAAAAAAAACTTAAAAAGAAAAGTTTCGAAGTCACGATCAAAGATTTAGGTTTTTATCATTTGGACCCTTGACACTCAATTGAGATTATTTAACTTTGACTCAATGAGATTATTAAACTTTAGACTCATCCGAGATTATTTAACTTTAGACTCGATGAGTTTCAAAACTTTAGACTCTTTTGAAAAGAGTTTTGCATGTTAAGCAAAACGGTTTTTGGTCCGAGTTATATGTTGCGAAGTCTAAACGTTTTAAACTTAAGATATAAGCATGTCAATTAAGCTTGAAAGTAGACGTTTGAACGCAAACCGGACCACGTAAATCAAATAGGAATCAAAAGCCTACTGAATCACACATCACACACATTACAAACAATCAAACAAGCAAAATAAACATTGATATATCAAAAGAAGTGTACATGAATTACAGACAAAAATATAGTTTGAGCTGGAATAAAGAAATACCAAAAACCAGCTAATACCCTGCAAACCACACTCTAAGCTGCTTCTTCAACCACCAATGGCAGATTCTGCGAGTGATAACCCTTTGCGACGCAAATGTGCACCACATGTGAGAAGACTATGCCAAAAGATTGCTCATTCGCTGCACAATAGATCTTCTTCTCATTTAGCCTCTTCAGATCTGCTTCGGAGAGGCAGAGAAGATGAATAGGATCATAGATCCTCAGCAGTACTTTGCCATCTTTGCCAAACACTACGGCCTCCCGAGCTTTGTCGTCAAACCCCCAAGCCTCAACGTCAGTCAAGAAATCCTGAGGTAACGAGGGCAACCTGATCCTCCTGAGCTGTTTGACCTCAGGATAGATGTGTATAAAATCTCGCCTCTTAGTCTTTGGATTCCTCTTCTCTGACCTCTGGATGATAGGCTTGGTGAGCTTGAAGTTTTCAAGCTTTCCAAAATGGATGTCGGATCTCAATGTTTTGTAGAACAGCTTGGCCGCATCCGAAGTGAGGTTGGTGGGTTCCAAATCCGCAAGACGTTTCAACTCATAGTGGGGAAGAGAGTTGAACGTCGCGTATTTCATCCGCATGTACTGAACACCATCTCCCCGCAGCAAAACAAAATAGTCGGTGTTATCTATGTAACGCCATGCAAGAACGATCCTCTTGCACTTGCCCACTAGATTACAACCGACTATAACTCCCAGTTCCCCAAATACTGTATGATCGATCTTTCTCCCTCTGCTATCAATGTAATGAACAGGAGGTGGCACGAGAGGAGCGGGAACAACTGGAGTTTCCGGTGCAGCTTCGTCTTTAGACTCCCCCTTTGAACCAGCTGGGGAAGTAATCTTGTCTTTAACACCCGAAGAAACTTGGGATGCTGTAACTTTCTTCAATCGCGCGGAGTCGACCTCGTCCTCAGAGTCCTCAAACATACGACTCTCCTGGACTATCGAGGCAGCATCTCCTTCTCGCATCTCCATAGCAGCAAATGTAGGAACTACAACCGGTAGAACCTTGGAATGACATTGCCGGCTGTGCGGATTGAAGTGGATGAGATTGGGTACCTGCAGAGACTAAAACAAAATCAACGTTAAGGTTAGCAGTCTCCCCCTCAAGTGATGCTTCCTTGGCTGGAGATCCCTGATCTTTGGCAGAACCAGACGCGGATTCATCGTGTTGCGCCTGTTCTGAAGGATCGGCCATTCCCTGATCACCCGAGCCCATAAAGGATTGAGCACCCGCATCACCGCCATCATCAGGTTTATCCTGATCATCATCATCATTCGGCTCATCGTCCTTGGCTTCATCGTCAGCCTTATCGCCTTTTTCAGTTTCATCCTCATCTTCGGCGTCCTTATCTTCATCGTCCTCGTTCTCCTTTTCTCGCGCCTTTAGAAGCTCATCTAGACGATCATTGAAGAGTTTATAGTCTTCCCTAACCACCTTATTATCGTTCTCAAAAACTTTAAACTTTGACTCCATCAAAGCAATCTTCTTATCTCGAGCCCTCACCAGCCCTTCAAGCTGCTTTATCCGCTTTTCCTGTTCACTCATTTGACCTTGGAGGGTAGAGAGCTGAGTTTGCATCTGACTCACCAGATCACCTAAACCAACTGTGATCTGCGGGTGAGAAGAGCTGCCGACTGGAGTAGAGGTCACCAATGGTGGAGGTAACGGAAATGTAGGATTCACCAAAGGTGGAGGGAGCGTGAATGTAGGTAGTGGAGGAGTGGTAGTAGTGATTGGAGGTGGAGTGGTGATGATTGGTGGAGGAGTTGTAGTTGTGGTGGTAACGGATTTCTTGGACCTCTTCACCAAAGGTTGCTCTTGGGAACCCTCTGGAGAAACGGGAGAGGAGCGAGGCCGCTTGCTTGCTGAAGTTGGTGAAGTTTGGCCATAAGTACCTGGCTGAACACCCACAAAAGCAGCCGATTTCATTCTCACTGTGCGGATTGGAGTTTGCTGAGGAATCACAGGTTGTGGTTCCTTGAAAGTAACGTCTTTAGAAGCCTTGCCCTTTCCTTTAGCTCCCCCTTGGAGAGCAGCACCCAACAAATCAACCCCAGCCTTAGTGGCTTTCTTCAACAGCCGATCATATCTTTCTTTGTAAACCTCTACCGCCAAAGTCTTCTTCAGAACTTCCAGGTCGCGGAATTTCTGCTTTAGCGTCTTCGCACCGTAAAAGAGGCGACCAACAAGTGGTATCAGAGCCTCTATACTTGTTATAGAGGTCTTTGAATCCGTTTGGTGAAGATTTGGGCTGTTTTAGACTAGATCTAGGATTTGGGTAAAGTGTACTTTATTTCGGATTTTTTAGATCTAGGCATTTCTAGCCGGAGTTTGGTGTTGGGGTTCAGATATTACGTCTACAGTTGGTTGTATTTGATATCTGCAGAAGATGGGAGCTTAGTTTTGAGTATTTCTTTGTTTACGGCCGTTTTAAGAAGTTTCTGCTGCACGTCACGTAACTGAGGTTTTTGGTCACGTAATTGAGCTTCTTGATCACGTAAGTCATAAGTTACGCTCACGTAATTCACTATTACGTTCACGTAACTCATTATTACGTTCACGAAATTGTAGTTACTTGACACTTGTTACGCACGTAATTCCCTAGTTACTTGACACTTCATCACGTAATTGGGTACTTACGCTCACGTAATTGGTGAGTTTCGTGCACGTAACTAGGGTTCTGAAATCGTTCGTTTACTCATTTTCAAGCCGTTACTCTGCCCGTTTTTCGTTGGAAACGTTAGGTGGGTGTTAGGTTAGGTTTTCGGGTATTCGTCAGCTGCTAATTTTGGGAATTTGTGTGAATCTGTGATGGCTCTATCTACGAATTCTAATTCGTTCAACATGGAGACAAGCCGTAATCCTCAACTCCCTCCTTTATACAACCCAAACCGAAGTGTAGAGGATTGGATGTTGAGCTTTAGGACGTATGTTGCGTGTACTGATCCGAGTATGTGGACTCCTATTCTCACGAAGTATGAAGCTCCCTCCGACGTAAACACTGCAACCGGTATTAGAACCTATCGGGCTCCATCTACTTACACCGATGATGAGAAAGCTCTCTTTCTCAAAAATCAGAAAGCATTGGGTACAATCCAGTTCTGTCTAACCGATGAGATGAGAGCTATTTTCCGGATGATCGATAATCCCCACGATCTATGGAACGCTATCGCGAAGAGATATGGAGGTACGGAGGAAATGAAAGAAGTCAAAGCAGACTTGTTGAAGCGGCAATTTGACAACTTCAAATGTGGAGAGAATGAGACGCTAGATATGCTTATCTCGAGATTTAGTCGGTTGATAAATGATCTTTTTGAATTAAAAGTTGAGTTCAGCAAGCTCCAGACAAACTTACGATTCTTGGATAGTCTGCCGCCGCACTGGGAGTTTCGTGTGCTTCTTTTGAAAGATAAACCTGAGCTGAGAGACTACACCTTTGAGGATCTCATTGACAAACTTCGTATAGCCAATCTGCAAATGCAAGAAAAGGCTTATGGTAGCAATACGTTTGCTCAGAAGGTGCTTAGGGATAATGCGGGAGTTGCTTTCCTCTCGGATATCTCAACCCAAGTACCTCCATCCTCAAGCTACTTACCTCCGACTCTCAGCTTTCCGAGTGTTCAAGACAGTCCTCCAGTATCAAGCTCAACCGATTCACTGTGTCCTTCATGTTCTGCTTGTAGAACTTGCTCATCGAGACGGGAAATGAATACGGCATTTGCGGCTCCCCACCTAAAGTCTCAAGGGAGAGGAAAGGAAACAGGATTTAGCACTTCTAGTTCCCAGAATATGGAGCCTGATCGCTTACAGTCATGTTTCGTCGCAGCCTATAACGACTTGATCGATGGAAGGATTGCAAGTTCCGCTCTCAATGAGGAAGACTATGAGCAAGTTCATCCCGACGACCTAGAGGAAATGGACATTAGATGGAACATGGCCATGATGACAAAGAGGATCAAAAGTTTCCTCAACCGTACCGGAAAGAAGTTCGTAGGGGGTGATAGAAAGAGTGGGATGGGTTTCGACAAGTCGAGAGTAAAGTGCTTCAAATGCAACAATTACGGCCACTTTGCTCGTGAATGTGGTCAACATTCACGTGAAGATCCTCGACATGACCAGGGAGAAAGATATGGTCGACAAAACCAAGGTCAACAAGCCCCTCAACAAGGAAGAAGCTATCAACAGGGAGGATATCAAGGTCAAGCATCTAGGAATCTCCGAATTCAAGATGCTGAGAAGGATGCAAGTGCACTCATAGCTGTGGATACCCGGGTTGACTGGGATATCGCACCAAGGATGGATCACTTTGCACTGATGGCCTCTACTTCAGATCCTACATCTCCTAAGCCTGAGGTAGATATCGATCCTTTTACACCCGTCTGTACTAACTGCAGCGAGCTAGAGACCCAGCTCGCTGTATGGAGTACCACGGCTAGAGAATTAAGTGTCGAGGTTAATGACTTTAGACTAAAAAATGATGCCCTGTCCAAAGAAAACAGAATTTTAACTACTTTTAAGAAAGAAAAACAAGTTGAAATTTCTGATCTAAAAATTGTTATTACTCGACACATTACAAAAATCCAAGAGTTTTCTGATGCTCTTGCAGCTGAAAAATTAAATGTTGCCAAGAAACAGAGTGAAATTGATACTCTGCAGGCAAAATTAGCTGCAATTGCAAACTCTAAAGAGATTTTGGCTCAATTGATCGAATCTCAACGGACGAACACTAAGGACAAGGGTGGACTGGGGTATTCTAGTATGCCCCCTCCAATGAATTTCACCCCAGTCCCAGTAGATGGCTCGTCCGTAGAGGTAGCTCAATCTGCTTCTTTGACCTCTGAGGCTCCAAAAGCCGAAGAATCTGGTCCAGAAGTTAGTATCAGTGACACTGAGTCTAAAGTCGTTCAAACACGCCCAGACCTGTCCAAAGACCTTAAGGACTTGAAAGACGTCCACCTCACTGACCATCAAGAGAAAATTTTTGAGAAAGTCTTTCAGCGCCTGGAAAGCCGTCTTATCACTAAGATGGACAAGAAGTTTGAACAACTTCAGGTGCGAGAAGGAAAACGGACTGTTAAACAATCCGACTCTAAGCAGTCCGAGTCAAAGTCCATAAAATCTACGTCTAAGGGTAAAGAAAAAGTTGAGGAACCTATTCTCACTATTCAAACCCCTATGTCCAAGATTTTCACTTCGGGAGTGGCTTCTTCTTCTAAGCCTACAAATTTCCCTCCCAAAGTGTCCCGACCAACTACTTCTCGACCAGCTCCACAGACCATGGCACCCACGTGTCTCATGTAGCAATTCCAAAGGAGAAGATTCAAACTTCTCCGACTCATATGGACATGTCAAATGATCCGAGAACTTGCTACTACTGTAGAAATGAGGGCCACATTGCCAAAGTTTGTCCGCGTTTGCAAGGATTAATCTTGAAACGCAAAGCATCCCCTAAGAAGGATCGACTAATCTCCAAAGTTGGTTCTTCTTCAGACCAAGTCAAGACTGGGCCAAAACAAGTCGTGACTGAAGTTGTTAAAGAAAAACAAAAGTCACCCAAACGTCAGAATGACACATCAACTTCAACCAACTACCAGAAAAACACAAAATTGGTTGATGTGGTCATTCTCGATGTCAATGGACGACCCAAGTCTGTTAAGGCTTGGGTCCCCATTCAAAACTAATCCTCTATTTTAATGTGCAGGGGCGATCTAAGCGACCGAGCGGCAAGAATATTTGGTGTGTCGATAGTGGTTGCTCCAGGCACATGACGGGAGATTGTCATCTAATCACATTGAGGTTGATGGTGGCAATGTTCTGTTTGCGGGGGAAAAGGGTGGCAGGATAACGGGACAAGGAAATATCTCCAACGGCGTAGTGACTTTTCAAAATGTTAACTACGTCAAGGAGTTAAAGCATAATCTTCTCAGCGTTTCACAAGTGTGTGATGAGAAGTTCTCTACGCTGTTCACAAGCAAAGAGTGTATGATTCTGCGTGAAGGTTTTGTGATTGACCCCTCCTGGGTAGTGATAAGAGCTCCAAGAATCAACGACATATACTATCTAGATATGTCTAAAGCTACATCAAGCGAGGAGCATCTGTGCTTGGTGTCTAAAGCTTCAGAGAAGGAGTCAATCATGTGGCATCGAAGAATGGCTCACATTAACTTCCGAAGAATGAACTATCTGGTGAAGCACGAGCTTGTCACAGGAGTTCCCAAAATGAGCTTTGCGATGAATGACTCATGTATCTCATGTGTAAAGGGGAAGCAACACAAGAAGTCGCATCCGTCAAAGCTGGTGAACTCCATCTCGACTCCATTAGAATTACTTCACATGGATCTCTTCGGTCCTGTAAGTGTAAAGAGTAAAGGAGGGAAATCGTACTGCTTGGTAGTCACGGATGACTACTCGAGATTCTCATGGGTTTTCTTCCTAGCGAGGAAGGATGAAACAGCTGAACGACTAAAGTTTCTCCTTCTTCGACTAGAAACCCTTCTCGAGTTAAAGGTCAGATCTATTCGAAGCGACAATGGCACGGAGTTCAAGAACAACAACATGGAGCTGTTTTGTATTTCTAAGGGTATTTCTCACCAGTACAGCGCTCCTCGAACTCCGCAACAAAATGGAGTTGCAGAAAGAAAGAATAGGACTCTCATCGAAGCAGCCCGTACAATGCTTTCGGACTCTAAACTGCCAGTATCATTCTGGGCCGAAGCAGTCAATACGGCGTGCTATGTCCTCAATCGGGTTTCCTTGGTCAAACGTCATAACAAGACGAGCTACGAACTGATCAATAAAAGGAAGCCGAATCTGCAATTCCTCGAGCCATTCGGATGCCCTTGTGAGATTATGATCACCAAGGAAAGAATCTCCAAGTTTGGTGAAAAGACGCATCCTGGATATTTTCTTGGTTATTCGGCAGATTCTCCAAGTAGACGGGTATTTGATAAGACCACGGGTACAATTGAAGAAGCGTATGAGGTGACTTGTTTCCGGTATACTCCACCTACACCGGGTGATGGTCCGGCACACTTCTTCGATTATGATTCGTTATTTCAGTCTTTCAACCTTGATTATCCTACTGCCTCCATTCCGGTTGCAAGAAATGAAGCGGTCGTGATGCAAGGGGGAGGAATTGATAATACATTCTTTGATCAGTTTCACACTCAAAGTGAAGATGCATCACCGTCCACTTCATCTGCTCCGATTCCGACTCCGGAGCTAGTCATTGAGCTTCCAGCTATTCAACAAGCTCCGGCTCGGCCAGATTCACCAGTCTTCACAACTGCATCAGAATCTGCATCAGAAGCTGCATCAGAAGCTGTATCAGAAGACTCAGAGAGTGATAACGATACTTTTCAAGACTCTGCAGCTGAGATTGAAGAAATTGATGAAGAGGAATCTAATGACATCGAAAGTGCTCTTCAACCTTCTACTGCTGGTGTCTCAAATCCAGCTCCACCTTCTGATGAAGCAGAAATTCCAGCTCAGGTCGTGGAAAATGTGATTGATCAGGAAGAAGGTGCACAAGAAAATGAAGGTGCTGTAGAAAGAAATGAGGCTGAGAATGTCATTTCTCCGAGGAGATCAGCGAGAGAAAAGAAACGTCCGGCACACCTGGATGAATTCGTGGCTAGTCCCGCACTTCTGGAAGTCTTCGAAGCATGCTTTCTATCCCAAATAGATCCAAAGAACGTCATCATTGCATTAGATGATCCGTTCTGGGTAGAAGCTATGCAAGAGGAACTTCAACAGTTCTTAAAGTTGCATGTGTGGGAAAGGGTCAAGGCTCCAAGGAGGGAAAAAATATTGAAGACGAAGTGGGTATTCAAGATTAAGAAAGATGATAAAGGCGAGATTGTAAGGAATAAAGCCCGTTTAGTTGTTCAAGGTTTCGAACAAGTAGAAGGTCTAGACTACGATGAAGTCTACGCACCGGTTGCTCGTTTGGAATCCATTCGGCTGTTCCTTGCATTCGCTTCCCACAAGCGTTTCAAAGTCTATCAACTTGATGTGAAGAGTGCGTTCCTTTATGGCGAGATTCGTGAAGACATTTATGTCGCTCAGCCACCGCGCTTCGAGGATTACGAACATCCTGATCACGTTTTCAAGCTAAACAAGGCCTTATATGGTCTTCACCAGGCCCCGAGAGCTTGGTATGGAACGCTCTCTGACTTCTTGACAAACAACGGGTTTGCAAGAGGTACAGTTGATCAAGCTCTGATACCACTTGTTGGTCGCCTCTTTTACGATCTCCTTTGAACCCTAAACACTATTGATTGCGGAATAACCAATATGTATAAGTAAACGGTGAAGAACAGCAGATATAATCAAATGATTGATTCTATTAAGCTTACGTGTTTGTTTACAATCACGAATAGAACCTAAACACTCGATTACAAGACTTTAACACTCAAGAACTCACAATTACGTTCACTAAACCTAGCTCACGTAACTGTTCTCTGTATTGAATGCTCTGACGACTTTCAACAACCGCATTTATGATCCCGAGGCTGCTATTTATAGGCGGCCCGAAACCCTAGAAGAGTTACGCTCACGTAACTCTTTGGAAGAGAGTTACGTGCGTAACTCTCCTAGTTACGCACGTAACTCATGAGTTACGTGAGTGTAACTCAGTTACTTGAACGTAACTTGTTCGAAAATGCGTTTGGACTTTACAACTCGATCTAATTACATACTAACTCTACGACACGTTCAAATGAATACAAATACAGACAATAATGTTCCAACAGAGGTCTTGTACCCGTCACCTACCTTGCACACCCTCGAGGACCGCTATAAAAAATGACTACTGAATTTACGATTTTAGGTTTGTGCACTGTCCAGGGAAGTTATTAGAAGATTGCCGCACTCTAACTTAATGTATCAACAATTCAACAATATTTACAATAAGAGACATGTGTGCCAAGAATATTAAAACTAATAGCGATATTAATATGTAAGCAGAAAATATTTTGCAAAGCAAAATCACAATGAAAGCAGAAGCAGAGACTAATTATTGCATAAACTAGTCCAACAATATATAGCATCGGACACCCAAAGGATATAAACTCAACAATATTCTAAAGCAATGGTTATACTAAGCTGAAATAAACTCAACATTATTCGAAAACAAAGGAAATAAACTCAACATTATTCGAAAACAATGGTTATACTAAACTGAAATAAACTCAACATTATTCGAAAACAAAGGAAATAAACTCAATATTCTTCGAAAACAAAGGAATTAAACTCAACATAATTCTAAAACAAAGGAAATAAACTCAACATTATTCGAAAACAAAGGAAATAGACTCAACATTATTCGAAAACAATAAAACTACTTATGCATATAACGCATAGCCAAAACAGACTTAAAGAAAATAAACTGAAATCCGGAAATATCAAATGCACTTTTCAAAACCAAAATCTGTGTTGATTGAAGTGCTGCTCAGGTGGCGCAACCACTTCTGGTGTTGTAGCCGAAGTTCCAAAGTTAAACGCTTCCATCCCAACTCCATAGTCATAGTGTCCACTACCAAAACGATTACCATAACTATTGTAGCCGAATTGCTCATAACTGCCACCAACATTCTGGTTGATGGTAGATGATCCAACACCATTGTATTCACCTACTGAATTCAGCACTCCGGTATTAAGACCAGTGTTATGTACAGCTGTCGCATGAAGTGAGCTTGAGTGATCAAGTGTAAAATCACCACCTGTAAATAAGTTTGAACCTTCCTCAGTTCCATAAAAATTGCCACCGTCTCCCATAATGTTCATATTTTCACGATTCATAATGTTTAATGGGATTTGGTTTGTTAGAACATCCGCATAAAACCTTGTATCCGAACCTTCATGAAATCCATGTTGGTTTTGTTGAGTTGGCGATGGAGAAAAGAAAGCAGGAGGATTCCCGCTCATGGAAAAATTGTTGGTCATGAGGCTGCCATAATCTGTTCCAAATTGGCCCAATTGAGATAGGTAGGAGTTGGGCGGGTTCTTGATTGAGAAAAAGTTAGAACCGATTAGGTTGTTGATGTCGTCATTGGTAGTCAATTCGGACGTTGGTGGTGGTGAGGAGGTTGAGCCTAAGATGTTGCCTCTGTTGTAATTGCTAGTAGTTTTGACTGAGCCGTGTCCCTTGTAGAGAGTTGGTGAATGTTTAAAGGCACCCTCATGCTGTGTTGCCCGACAATTTTCTTGGTGGGCAGTGGAGTTGTAGCCTCTACAAAACAGTTTTTGAAGATTGGAGAGATTCAGCATTACAAGTACATAAATATATTCATGAGTATATACTTTTGGATTTTTGGGTGTCTGAAAATAGTCTTTTTTTATTCAAATCCATTTTAAATCACAAAAACATGAAGAAGTGTCAAATAAGCGAGGAAAATATTTCGAACAGATTTAGAATCGGATCTTGTAGAAAATGTGAGAGCCTGTTTGTAAACCTAGCTTGATGATTAATTAGGCGCATACATAAGAAAAATTCTTGCTATGCGGCTAAGTTTGTATTGACCCAACAAATGTGAGCAATACTAATATCTCAATACAGTCAAATATAACAAAATACCTCTCTAGACATGCCATTTTTGGTCAGGTAGTTTAAGATGATTTTGTTTTCTTCAGATAAAATTAATGAATTAAAAATCTATATTTCAAAAGTTTTCATTTTAGGAAAAAGTATAGCAAAATCCTCATTTAATTGTTTTGAGTAAGCAAATGGAAGTAGATAACAATATACCGTGAAACCCTGGCGCCGCAACGACATATATACCTCTTTTTGCCACAAGTCTTTAGATGTGCTCTTAAGTCAGTCTGGACACTATACGCCTTCTCGCATTTATCACACTTATAATTCTTCTGATCAGTATGTTTCCGTAAATAGTGTTTTTTTAGACCACTAAAGTCTCCTAAAGCATGGCCAGGGGGGTGGTAAGGGCATTTGGGCTCGGGGCACAAATACACCTTTTTCAGAACCGGATCTTTTGGTGTCCTCGTCCTGAGAGAGTAAGGAAGATTGTGGGATCGTCGGTGAAGCATCCAATTTTGCATTCTTACAAAACGTTTGCAGCATACCTCACAAGTATGCACGTTTGAATCCAGTATAGTGGCGGGAGATAATGCTATTACAAGATACGCATCCGGTTCTATCATCAATGGAAAAAGAAATTCAGAACAAGAATAATTTCAAATGTTTTAATTTTTTATTTATAAACCAAGTGATTGTATTTTAAAAGTCCAAACTAGGACAAATGTGAATCGTGAAAAAAAAGTGCTAGATTATATGAGACATAAAAAAAATAGTAAGGAACTTGCCTTGCTCTACGCGAGCAGGAACCATTGATCTAATGGGGTTCGGGTGTTGTCGAGAGTTGATCATTCGCTTCTTACGATCTGCCGCTGCTCCTTGGTTGGCGCCATTGAACGACTTTGATGAAGAAGATGATGATCCTAAAGCCATACTCAACTCTTTTTTTTCTTCTTCCTCTTCTTTTTGACACTCTATTCACTCCAAAATGGATGTGTATTTATAGATAGAGGTAACACATTTATTTAGTAGCTAGACGTGCCACTTTGATACCATGCTGGTGTATAAATAATGTGAACCTTAATATTTGATCATGCTTTCTAACAACTCAGTCTTACATAAGTCAAATATTCTTCTAAAACAATGGCCCACACACCTGAAACTTTTATAGGGTTTGCACAAATGAACAACATTAGAAACTGAATATTATTTTTAGGAATAAATGTTTGAAAATAAATTAAAACTATACATATAAATCTATAGCATGTATATAGAGATTGATTATATTAATATTTAGTAGAAACTCGATAAATTAATTTTAGATTAATTAATAAATTTAATAAATTAATATATTTTTTGGTTTTGATTTGGATAATCATTGCGTTTTTATGCTCGATTAATTTAACTCTTTTAACTAATAAATTTAAGTGCTTTCGAGAACATTAATTTATGGAATTTCTACTCTAAGTTGTTACGTATGGTGCCATATTACATTTTTATAAGTTTTTAATATATTAACAATATTGAAAGTTACGCACACACAATAAACTCAACTTAATTTTTTTTTTCATAAAAACTATATATATTAAGATACATAATTAATCTGTCATTATATCTTCTCTCCTGTTGTTTGATTATTATAAATCTTATTCTAATTTTTTTGTATATATTTAATTTTCATTTTTGGTAATTTAATTACTGTTATCCTTAATAAACGCGCTTTGAATTGGATAAAATGTCATGTCCGCGTTTCATTTTGAGTTAATATACTAATAATAAAGTAGCAGGAAACTCGCATGATACAACTTTGTTAAAATAAAATTTATGATTATCATTTTTGTTAAATAATTACTATTGTTCTTAATTAACACGCCTGTTGAATAGAAAGAAAATGTGACTACCGTGCTTTATGTTGAACTAATAAACTAATGAAAAACTAACAGGAAACCCGCATGATGCAATTGGACAAAAAAAATTTTGAACGATAAAGTTATATTAAATTATGTTATGTCATTCACGCATTAGAATAAATAGAAAATAAATCAAACGTTATAAATAAATTTAAATTCAAAGTTAGATTCAAAGTTAAATTCAAATTTAAATTGTATTTATATTCAAATTTATTTTGTATTTAAATATGTGTAGGGAGTAAATATGAATTTATATGTATATTAATTGTTAGAAAATATGGTTTGATAAATTAATAAAAAGAAGAAAATCAAGGGATAGTTTAGTAATTTATTATTTCATTCTTTCAACATTAAGATTAAGAAAACACCCATCATTTATTATATGTAGTATATATTACGTATGTGCCACATTATATTTCATAAATTTATAATATATAGTAGAAAATCGATAATTAATACTCGATTAATTAATAAATTATTTAGATTAATATTTTCTGTCGGTCCCAACTTGGGAAAAGGGTGCTAGATTAATAATTCGCTAAAATTATAAGATAATACACTTTTTATAATCTCTATAGACCCCATATAAAATATAAATTAATAATTCGTTATAAAATTAATATTACATGAAATGATTTATAAAGATTTCTTAAAAACAACTCAATAGTCTTTTGTTTTTGTTAAAATCAACTTCACATTGAATATGGTCTCTAATATTTTTTATCGTTGTAGTAAATTATGATGGTAATTCTTATAGTTCAACTATAAATTATTCAAAGTAATTGTCGTTTTCATAACCTTTTTTCTAGAAGGTGGCTACGTGGTCGAACTTTCATCCAAATTAGACAAAATTTTGAAAGTTGTTTGTAAATAGATATTTTTATTATGCATTGTACAATAATTATATGAAAATTAAGATATTTGTAAATTGGTATTTAATTATAAATTAATAAAATATTAATTAGTATATAAATTAATAATTATTAATTTATTAATTAATTAAAAGATTTTGTTAGTCCCGAGAGTATTAATTTATAAAGTTTCTACTGTATTAACAATATTTAAAAGTTACGCACATGCACACAATAAACTCAATTAAAATTTGTATAAAAACTATATATTTCGAGATATATAATTAGTTTGTCAACATACATTATTCACGCGTATATTGGTTATCGTGAATTTTATTCTTTTTTATGTAAATATTTAATTATCACTTTTGGTAATTTAATTACAGTTATTATTAAGTTATTCTTAATAAGCGAACGTTGAATGGAACAAAATGTGATGACCGCGTTTTACTTTGGGTTTATAAAATAATAATTAACTATCACGAAACTCGCAAGATGCTACATTGATAAAATATAACTTAAGAACAATAAAATTATATTAAATTATGTTATGCCGCTTTGAGTATTAGATTTATATATATAAATTCACTCTAAATGTATATATGGGTTGACAAATTTATATATAAAAAAAAGGAAATGAAAGGATAGTTTATTCTTAATCTTTTAACATCAAGAAAAATATAATAAACACAGCTAAAATATGGATAAAAAAGAATATATTAAGGGAAAGATAAATTATTTGCTATTACATCTTCTTCTCGCGTTCTATGATTATTATAATTTTATTCTTGTTTGTTTTAATAAATATTTAGTTATCATTTTTGGTAATTAGATTATTTCTATTATGTTTAATAAACGCTTGTTGAATGGAACAAAATATGACGACTATGTTTTATTTAGAGTTAACAAATTAATAGCAAACTAACAGGAAACCAACGCAATGAAGGAGAAAAAAAAAACTTATGTACGATTATATTATATTAAACTATGTTTTCTCGCTTCAGGCAAGAATTCTCGTGTTCTTTCGATATCATGAATTTTGTTCTTATTTTTCTTTAGTAATTATATGTTTATCGGTTTTGGTAATATAATTATTTTTATACTTAATAATGCTCGTTGAATGGAACAAAATGTGATAATCATGTTTTATTTTGAGTTAATAAAATAATAAAAACATATCACGAAAAAACCTACGTAATGCAATTGTTCTACAAAATATATGAACGTCAGAATTAAAACTATGTTATGTCGTTTCATGCATCAGAATAATGAATATAAAATAACTCAAAATTTTAATTTAAAGTTAAATTCAAATTTATATTGTATTTAAATTCATATTTAAATTGTATGTAAATATGTTTGGAAATAAATATAAAATAATATGCATATTGGAGAGTTTAATCATTGTTAGAAAAATATGGTGAGACAAATAAATAACAACAAGAAAATAAAAGGATAGTTTAGTAACTTATTTTCAATTATTTCAACATTAAGAAAAAAAACCTTAAATATATTATATATGATATATATTACGTATTGTGCAACATTGCATTTTTTTTTATAAGCTCTTAATATATTAACAACTAGATTATTGTCCCGCGATAACGCGGAGAAAGATAAAAATTAAATCGTAAATTTTATGTTTATGTAGATTTTAAAGTATTTTGAGAAAACCATGTTATATACGTATAATAACATACGTTCATACACAAATTGTTTATAGTTATAATAATATATACATTTTTACGTTTATACACATGTTTTGATACTTTTTATTAGGAGATTTTAGAATAACAATAATATAAATCATAGTCAAAATTGAACGATTTTATAGGTAAATTAAAATTATGTTTTTTATTTCAGTAAATATGGAATTAAAAAGAGAATGTAATTATGTGTTTGATGACATCATCAATCCAATCTAACGGTTGAAATCAAAGAAGCTAATCCATCCAATGGGCCTTACTTCGCCATGTGGCATTTAAGGCCTCTCTTTTATTATATATTAAAGATAGTTTAAAGTTACTCACACACTATAAACTCAATTAAAATTTGTATAAAAACTATATATTTCGTTAACTTGTTATTATATCTTCTTCACGCGTTCTTTGATTATCATAAATTTTCTCCTATTTTTTTATAGTAATTATTTAATTATCATTTTTGGTAATTTAATTACTATTGTTCATAATAAACGCGTGTGGAATCAAACAAATTGTCATGATCACGTTTTATTTTGAGTTAGTAGAATAAAAGTAGTAAACTAACAGGAAACTCGCACAATGCAATGTTGATAAACTTAAAGTCATGAACAATAATATTATATTAAAGTATATTATACTGCTTCGAGCATGAGATTAATATTTAGAAAATCACTTTAAATTTAAAATTAAAATAAAAATTTAATATATATATATATATATATATATATATATATATATATATATATATATATATATATATATATATATATATATGTATATATATATATATATATATATATGTTTAGGTCAAAAATAACCAACCAACTTTTCAATTTGAAGCACTATAAAAATGAAATTTGAAAAACCATATTATAATAAAGAGTTAATTACATAATTGGTCCCTGTGTTTGTTCCAATTTAACGGGTTCAGTCCCTGGGTCACAAATCGTTCGGGTCCACTCCCTGGGGCATATGTTTGGTTACACGTTTGGTCCCTACGTCTAACAATCGTTAATTTTTAACGTTAAATGTGACATGTGCCAAGCATGTGATGGGTAAAATAGTAATTTCGCCTCAAATATGTAATTAACTCTTATTATTATTATAACCCTTCATCTCTCTTTTTTTCAAGCAAACCCACAACCACAAGTTCACAACCACCTTATCTCCTCCACCACCTCTCGTCACCATTTCTACCACCACCTCAAACCACCGCCACTGCCAGATTGCCACAACCACAATCCCAAAAATCGCCGCCGTCGAGCTAGTTGTTCACACAACTATTAATAATCAAATCAAAATCACTTAATTTAAAGACTGCTGGGTCACACACGTTGAAGTCATGGATGTCGTGCATAGCTGATGAAACCAAGTTTCAATTCCGCCATTTTGACTTTCTTCGTTGGACACCTAAAATTCAAAGACTGCTGCTATATTGGTATATGTATGTTTAAGAAAGAAACTTTGAATCGGGTGGTGGTTTTGCTCTCCTGTTGATTCTCTTCTAACATCTTTAAAACATAATTCAGTCTAAATAGAACTTGTATACTGTTTTTGTCTTTTTGTTTAGTAGTTGTTTCTCTTCCAACTCATTCATAAGATTCTGTGACCCAGGAACTCGGTGGTGCTGATTTAGGGTTTAATTTGGGGAAAAGGGTTTGATTTATTGAATTTAATGTGTTTAATTTTGTGGGAAAGAAATTGAATAGATACACACAAGCATATTTATTTACACTTTGTTAAATTTAGGGTAAAAGGATTTTCATTATTGATTTTGGGGAAAATGGGTTATTAGATTTTGATTAGATATGGTTTTGGAAAGAGATTTGGAGTAGAAGGTTGTAGCTGTGTATTTGAGGCGAAATTACTTTTTTACCCATCATATGTCTGACACATGTCACATTTAACGTTAAAAATTAATGATTGTTAGACGCAGGGACCAAACGCGTAACCAAACATATGCCCCAGGGACTGGACCCGAACGATTTGTGACCCAGGGACTGAACCCGTTAAATTGGAACAAACACAGGGACCAATTATGTAATTAACTCTATAATAAATGTACTTCATTTTACCTTTTAAAGTAAAGAACATGTAACTTGTTACCTGCTTGTCATCTTCTCCGGTGGATTTTCCGTCGACTGAGTTTTTCGGTAAACATTTTCCGACGACACAATTTTTTCCGGCAACTAAATTCATCTTTTTCCGGGTTTTTTTTTCCGACAATTTTAAAACATTATGTCCTAGAATAATTTTAAAACATTAACCAAACAAATCCTTCTTTTCAGGAAGCCTCACCTCCACCAACAACATCCGGCCGACGCATCCTTACTTTCACCACCACCGCTAAATTCGTAAGAATCACAGTGGAACAAAACATAATAATGTATCCCAATTTATCTACTATATAAAAATAATGATACGAAATTCATCTTCGATTTCTATTTATAAGCTGCAAGAAATCATTGTTAAGTGTACTTATCATAACATCGACATTGGCAGAAAAAAAAAAAAAAAGTGTTGTTTCTCACTCTACATATGCATATACCTATTATTAAAACCTACTAAAAAATTAAAAATAATCAAAATTGGAATATTTAAGATTTTATTTGTTAAAATATGTGATGTTTTTGGCTGAAAATTAAAATGCCCTTTTGGTTAAAATTGTCTAATTTAGGATAAAGAGAGTAAGTAAATTTAACTTTATTTTGGATATCCAGTTAATTTGAGGTCATGATGGTGGAAGGAGGCTGGTCCGGTGTTGTTGAAACTGTA
Organism: Senecio squalidus; assembly: GCA_910822075.1. NCBI lineage: Eukaryota > Viridiplantae > Streptophyta > Magnoliopsida > Asterales > Asteraceae > Senecio > Senecio squalidus. The sequence goes on along the minus strand of CAJVGC010000001.1, from coordinate 70,587,920 downwards.
ATATTGAGGGTAGAATAGTCCTTACACATAAAAGTTACGTTTATCAAACAAAAGCTAAAATGTAAAAATTAACTCCCTTTTTTATCTCTAAAAGATTGAATTTTCCGACCTTGTTAGAATTAATGGTAACGAAGTTTAGAAATTTTCATTTTGCACCTTATAGTTGTTATATATATATCTTTTCTTTAATTATATTAGTTTATTACAGAATAAGTCCAAAAGGTTTTCAGAATTAATCATTAATAAATATATAAAAAAATAAAGAATTTTTTTTACCTTTATAGCAGGTAACCGGTCACAAATTTAAAATTGTTTTTGATATTGGAACGAAAAAACGAAGCACATTGATTATAATAGGATGTTTCAAAGTTCGTTGCTTATAGTGCTAAAAATTGAAAAGTTCTTTGATTATTTCTGACTGTAACCATATATATATATATATATATATATATATATATATATATATATATATATATATATATATATATATATATATATATATAGAGGTGAGTTCATTTAGGAACCATCAATTATTTAGGAACCATTTTTAGGCAAGGTGGCAATTTTGTAATTAAGTCAAATCCCCAAATTGGAAATCAATTAAAACCCACTTTAAAATACTAATTAACTTTAAATTAACATATCTAGAGTATAACTAGGTTTAGGAAAAACTAAATACACCATTAAAACAAGCATTTAATTATCTTTCCAACGAGCACCCACTTGATATACTTTTGACGACTTTTTTTTTAGTGAGTTTCGGTATATACACTAGTGTATATACTAAATATTCACCAGTGTATATACTAATTCACCAAAAACACATCTAAACCATATACACTATACACTAGTGTATACACTATATTCACTAATGTATACGAATCTTTATATTAATTTCCTTTTAATTGTGAATACGCAATATACAAAAGTGAATATACAATATATATATACACAAGTGAATATACAATATACACCAGTGAATACGCAATATACACAAGTGAATATACAATATACACCAGTGAATACCATGTATTCAATAGAGAATACATCTTATACATTAGTGAATATAGTGTATACATTAGTGTATATTGTATAAATACACTAGTGAATAACTATACATTAGTGAATATAGTGTATACACTAGTGTATAAATACACTACTGTAGTGTATAAATACACTAGTGTATAACTATACATTAGTGAATATAGTGTATACACTAGTGTATAGTATATATGGTTCAGATGTGTTTTTTGTGAATTAGTATATACACTGGTGAATATTTAGTATATACACTAGTGTATATACCGAAACTCACTGTAAAAAAAAAAAAAAAAAAAAGTCGTCAAAAGTATATCAAGTGGGTGCTCGTTGGAAAGATAATTAAATGCTTGTTCTAATGGTGTATTTAGTTTTTCCTAAAACCTAGTTATACTCTAGATATGTTAATTTAAAGTTAATTAGGATTTTAAAGTGGTTTTAATTGATTTCCAATTTGGCTCTCAATTTTGACTTAATTACAAAATTGCCACCTTGAGTTTAATTACAAAATTGCCACCTTGGTTCCTAATGGTTCCTAAATAATTACATGGTTCTTAAATGAAACCAACTCTATATATATATATATATATATATATATATATATATATATATATATATATATATATATATATATAGGTATGTATGTATGTATGTATGTATGTACGTATGTGTATGTGTGTGTGTGTGTGTGTGTGAAGATTAGTCATTAGAGCACCCGGAGTGATAATGAGCCACAATGTGGGTTGTGGAGGTTGTGGGGAAAAAGGTGATGACGTGGCAGTGAGAATGTGGGTTGTGAGATTGTTGGGTTGGTATGATAAGGAGGGTTGTGGAGGTTGTGGGAGTTTAATTTTTCTTTTTTTTCTTAAAAGATTTAAATAAAATAAATAATACATTTTATTAAAATAAAAATACAATACAATAATTAAAAAAAAAACACAATACAATTATTAAAAAAAAAATACAATACAATACAATTATTTTTATTTTTAACAATTAAACAAAATAAATAAAACATTGTATTAAAAACAATAATAATTTGATAACAAGATGTCAAGTTGTCAAGTTCTAATTTTATTAAACAAAATAAATAAAACATTTTATTAAAAAAATAATAATTTGATAACAAATTCCAAAGTTTTTAGGGTTACATGTGACTATTCAACTTCCTCTTCGGATAATATCTTCTCTTCCGAATCAGAAGAGAAAATATTATTCGAAGAGGAAGTTGAAGAACAAGGAAAGTCCTAAGCATGATATGAATCTTCCAAAGAATCAGAAAACGAAATGGTTGTCAACATTGACCTAATTTCTATGGTGGAGTACTCTGCTCTTACTCCGAACGTTGGAGCAGGAGTACCTAAACCAACAATCACTCGTGGAGCCGAGTTCCAATTGAAAGGACAATTTCTCAAGGAACTTCGAGAAACTCCCATCAATGGTGAAGAAAATGAAGATGCTAATATTCATGTTGAAAAGATCATTGATTTTGCTGATGCTTACACAATTCCTCGTGTAACAAAGGATAATATTATGTTGCGGGTGTTTCCGATGACACTCAAGGGACATGCGAAAAAATGGATTGGGAATAAACCTACAAACTCAATCACCACATGGAACGATTTAAGGGATTTTTTTTTAAAGAATATTGTCCACCATCAAAGACTTTAAAGATGATTGACGAAATAAGATCTTTCACCCAATAATTGATGAACACTTTACCAAGCATGGGAGCATTACAAGGACATGTTAAACAAATGTCCTAAACATGATCTCAATAGTCAACAAGTGATCAAGACATTTTAAAAGGGAGTTAATCGTCAAACTCGAAGTGAATTAGATTCTGAAGGAAAGATTCAAAAGAATATTCCCGCGGATGCTTGGGCCGCCATCAAAGGCCATGCTAAGCATTCAAAATTGTGGGAAGATAATGGTAAAGGTAGAAGGAAATTACCGGATAACAACGATGGCCTCGCTGCAATTACCGCTAAATTGGATAGCATGGGACGAGACATCAAAAATTTAACGAAGAAGTCCATGTTATTCAATTCGGTTGCGAGGTATGCAACGAATATCACTTAACGAAATATTGTCCTAACAAGGATGAGGAGGAAGTTACTGAAGAGGTAATGTTCCTAGATTACCAAGGAAATAACAACAATTACCTTCAAGGAGGAGACAACAATGGTTATTGCAAGCCTTACAACCACAATTAGAGAAATTCCAATGGGCAAAAACCATTTAGGCAAGGACCACCGGGGTACTTTGCAAAGGATGCTCCAAAAGCACCTTTTCCACCAAAGGATAAAGATTTGCAAGAATTAATGAAACAAATCATGAACACGAACAACCAAATGATGAATACAAGTAATCAATTTATGCAAACGACGATTAAACGAATGGGTGACACGGTTTCCATCCTTCGCAATAAAAGTCCTTCAATCAAGCAACTTGAAGGAACCATGGGGTAAATGCCGAAAGTTTTGAAAGAAAGGTTTCCAGGAAAACTACCAAGCTTCACGGAAACCAATCCTCGAGATCATGTGAAAGCAATTACCACCGTAAGTGGTAAAGCTCTTAACTCTCCTTTTACCAGTGTTACCAACGAAGTTTTTCCTAATTCTGAGCAGGTTAACGATGAAGAAGAGTACGAGAATGCAGAAACGAAAAAAACCCATTGTTGCTGTTACAAACCAACCGCCGGTTGAGACTCAATCGGAGACTGGATCATTTCGGCCGACGGCTGAGCCCCTGATCTCGAAATAGTTCCAGGCAACTACGACATCGAAGGCGAAAACCACACCGGTGGTTAAGGAATATACTGCAGCTATTCCATATCCCGCTGCTTTGAAGAAAGATAAAGAAGTTGTGACATACCACAAATTCCTCGAGAATATGAAGCAATTGCACATTAACATTCCGTTTAATTGCTCAAATCCCAAAGCATGCGAAGTATCTAAAGGACCTTGTAACGAATAAGAGCAAGTTTGAGGAAGCTTCTAAGGTTACAATGTATGCCCGATGCTCGACATTAATGCAAAACAAGCTACCTCCAAAATTGAGCAATCCATGCGCTATTTCTATCCTTTGTCTAATTGGTAATTCGACTGTGAAAAATGAATTAGCCGACTTAGGAGCTAGTATTTCTTTGATGGCATATTCCATGTATGCTAGACTTGGTTTAGGAAAACTAATTAAGAATTAATATATTTTAACTTATATAGAATAGAAAATAATCAAAGTTATATATTTATACCTACTATAATTATTATTTCAAAAAGTGTTCCCGTAATCAAAAAACAAACCAACTAGAGTAGATTTGTGTATATTTAAAAATATGAAATATCAAAAGATTATCTATCAATTAATTTATTATTTTAAAAAACAAACAAAAAATAAAATAAAAACAAAAAGTGAAACCATGTGACACTTTACCGAAAAAAACCAACCTTTTGACAAAACTGTTCAACTCTCTCTTTTTCCTTGCAAACAACCTGCAAGTTTCATCATTTAAATCTTAATCTTCAAACTTGAAACAGGTTGAATTCTCAACCCTTTTGTGACTCGATCGACCCGTTCAAAATTAATTAGAATAACTTTACCATCCCGTTTGAGCCATTCTAAGGTTTTGAAGACACCCAAATCAACCTATTAATTCAAGAAACTTACCCAAACTAACACGATTTTATCATTTCGGGTTAGTTTTGCCAGAGCTACACCCACCTCACTCTTCTTTTAACTTTTATCCTCCTTTAATTTAATTTATTTTTATTTTTGTGGAATTTTTCTTTTTTCAAAACTTTTTTTTTCCAGATTTTCTTTTACAAACATATGATGAAACAAAATTTTCTTAATATGATGCAATAAAAATAACGATAATGCAATAACTATAATAAAATATATATATATATATATTTTTTACCTATAATATAACAAAATTTTAACGATGATTCAATGATGTAAAAATCGATTAACATCGTAATCATATAAATCTATTGCAATATTAATGTAATAGTGATTTAATAATTTAATTTGATTCAATAAATATAATTACAATGCAACAAAATTATTTACATACATTTCAACACAATTTACGAATATGATGCAACAAAATATACATAGGATGCCAATACAAATTTGATGCAACGAATTTTATGTAACATAGATATGATGCAATAAAATTATAACTAGAAAACAAATTTACCAATTTTTTTTTCGTTTTTTAAAATACATATGTCATGACCGGTCTCATTTTAAAAAGAATCAAAATTTTGATTTAACAGTGAAATGTTTTAAAAAAAAAACTTTACGCAAAAGTTATGGTTGTTTGAAAATTTTGAAGGTTTTTTTTTTTTTAATGTTGTTATGGAAACCCACTCTTACATAGAGAGTGTCTTCACTCTCCCTGGGAATTACCCATTTTACCCTTTTTAGTTTTAATTAATTAAATTATCACTATTAATTTTAAACTTTTATTTAATTAATCAAAGGCTCACAATCTTTTCTATTTTTTTCTCGATAATATACCTTCTCATCATTAATTATAAAATGAGACCTGTCATGATATACCTATTATAAAAAACGAAAAAAAGAAAAAAGTTTAGTGGGTTTTTTTAAAAGTGTTATATCCTTTAAATAAAAAGGTGAGTTTATAATTTTGTATTTTTCAAACTAATTAAGAAAAAATCGAAAAAAAAAGAATTCGGGTTTTTTTTCTTCTTGTTTTAATTTTATTTTATCATATTTGTATTACACAAAGTTCGTTGCATTATATTTGTATTGCTCCATATGTATAATTTGTCGCATCATATTTGTAAATTATGTTGTGTCGTATGTATGTCATTTGGTTGTATCATAATTATATTTATTGTATCAAGTTAAATTATTTAAATCACTATTATTAATATAGTAATAATTTCATACGATTAAAATGTTAATAGAATTTGATATCATTGTATCATCGTTAAAATTGTTGCATTATAAGTAAAAAAAATAATAATTTATTATAGTTATTAGATCATCGTTAAATTTTTATTGCATCATATTAAGAAATTTTGTTACATCATATAAAAATTCAAAAGATCTTATTTAATATTTCTATTGAATAATACAAATAGACTATTTTAAGATTTTAATTGGAAAAACAAACGAGGCCATAATGTCTAAATTTTAATATGACTCTACCAAGAAAGACCATTAAAAAAACCACCTTCGGCATATGACGTGGCGAGCTTTTGTGGCATAAGCCGGAGGTACCAGAACCATTTACCCAAATTCCGGCCAACATGTTTCCTTTTCGGAGGTACCAAAACCATTTACCCATTTACACAACTCTATTGACCGGATATTCGGCCTTACTTAAGTGAACCCTCCATTGGCTATATTGGTTCCTACATCAGTTGATTTTCAAGAGTAATGGTGGCATGTAATCTGAAAATCTGCATCTGGATAGAAATGTGGGAAGGGATCCCTGAACCACATGACATCGGCATTCTGTTAGAAGGAAAACTAACAGAATCGATAATTCACAATATATAAATGAGATCATATATTAAACTGTCGTAAATTTTGTCTCAATTTTGGACGTTATATAGTGTGTCGCTATACCCGTCGCTAAAAAGCACTATTTTTTTTTTGTAGGGCATTGCTCGTAAAAAAATAAACATAAAATTAGTATTACACTTTTATTTACTAGTGTAATTACTAATAATATCACTTATAAACTTATAAAAGACGATAAATTATTTTTCCTGGGGCTTAGAATTACGTTAGGTCATTTTTGAGTCCCTAAACATGTAGAGGCTTTGTGCGGTCGACTACCTCGCAGACAGCTATCTACATTATTTACAACAATTAAGTGAGATGTATGCCAAATATAGTCAATTTAATAACGATTTTATTCTGAAAACAGAAAATATTTTGTAAAGCAACATTGAAACCAGAAGTAGAGATCGACTTATAACATGACTTATAACATAAAATAGTCCAACTATAGTATCGGACACCCAAAGGAAATAAAATAACAATTATTCGAAAACCATAAAACTACCCATAGCTAAAACAGACTTGAAGCAACCAAACTGAAATCCGAAATATCAAAAGTACTTAGCAAAACCAAAATCCGCGTTGATTGAAATGCTGCTCAGATGGCGCAACTACTCCTCCTGTTGCTGCTGAAGTTTCGAAGTTGAAGGCTTACCTCTCACTTCCATAGTCAAAGTGTCCACTACCAAAACCATTACCATAACCATAACCATAACCATAACCATAGTAGCCGTATTGCTGGTTACTGCCACCGTCATTCTGGTTGATAGTAGATGATCCAACACCATTGTAGCCACTTACTGTATTCAACATTCCAGTATCAAGACTAGTGTTATGCATAGCTGGTGCCGAATGAAGAGAGCTTGGGTGATGAAGTGCAAAACCACCGCCCGAAAATAAGTTTGAACCTTCCTCAGCTCCATAAATATTTCCACCGTCTCCCATAATGTTCATATTTTCAAGAGTCATATTGTTTAATGGGATTTTGTCAGTTAGAAGATCCGCATAGAACCTTGTATCTGAACTTTCATGAAATCCATGTTCGTTTTGTTGAGTTAGTGACGGAGAAAAGAAAGCAGGAGCATTCTCGCTCATGGGAAAAGGATTGGTCATGAGGCTGCCATAATCTGCACCAAATTGGCCCAACTGAGACTGGTAGGAGTTGGACGGGTTCTTGTTTGAGAAAAAATCAGAACCAATGAGGGTGTTGACGTCGTCTGTGGTGGTCATTCTGATTGAGTTGTCTCTCAATTCGGACGTTGGTGGTGGTGAGGTGGTTGAGCCTATGATACTGCGTCTGTTGTAATTGCTAGTGACTTTAACCGAGCCATCTCCCATGTAGAGCGTTGGTGAATGTTTAAATGAACCCTCATGCTGGGTTGCCAAACAATATTTTTGGTGACTAGTGAGGTTGTAGCCACTGCAATAAATATATTTTGGAGATTGAAAGATTCAGCATTACAAGTAAATAAATATATTCATAAGTATAACCAAATACCTCTCTAGACATGCCATTTTGGTCGGATCGTTTAAGAGGAATTTTTTTTCTTTAGATAAAATTACACCGAAACTAATCAAATTAAAGAATTTAAGATCTATATTCCAAAAGTTTTCATTTTTGGAAAAAAGTATAGCAAGATCCCATTTATTCTGTTTTGAATAAGCAAATTATGGAACTAGATAATAATGTACCGTGAAAACCTAGCGCCGCAATGACATATATAGCTCTTTTTGCGGCAAGTCTTTTCATGTGCTTTTAAGTCAGTCTCGACACTATAAGCCTTGTCGCAAGTATCACACTTATAATTCTTCTGATCAGTATGTTTCCGTAAATAGTGTTTTTTGAGACCACCAAAGTCTCCTAAGGTACGACCAGGCTTGTAGTAGGTGCAGGTTGGCTCGGGGCACATATACACCTTTTTTGGCACCGGATCTTTTGGTGTTTTTGTCTTGAGGGAGTAAGGAAGATTGTGGCATCGTCGGTGAAGAGTCAAATTTTGTTTTCTTGCAAAACGTTTGTAGCATACCTCACAAATATGCTTGTTTGGATCAAGTATAGCGGTTGGAGATAATGCCATTACAAGATTCGCATCTGGATCTATCATCAATGGAAAAAGATGTTCCAAATAAGAAAATAAGTTTAAAAGTTTAAAAAAATTAATCGTGCACATCAACCGTATCCAATGTGTATATATAAGCTATCTTATAAACCAAGAGATTGTGCTTTTAAAGTGCAAACTAGGACAAAGGTGTATTATGAAGTAAAAAAAAGGACGAGATTAATATGTGTGAAATAAATAAAACAGTAAGGAACTTGCCTTGCTCAACGGGAGCAGGAACCGTTGATCTTATGATGTTCGGGTCTTGTTGAGAGTTGATCATTTGCTCCATATGATCTGCCACTGCTCGTTGGTTGGCACCATTGAACGACTTTGACGAAGAAGATGATGAACCTGAAGCCATACCTGCTTAATTTTTGACGCTCTATTCACTCCAATATGGATGTCTATTTATAGATAAAGGTAACACATATAGTTACTAGCTGGACGTATTGGCTATTGCATAAAATGCAAGTCGTGGCAGGAAAAGTTCTCTATTTTTCTAAATCTGCCATCTAACAATTTGGCTCTAAACACACGTGCCACTTTGAATCCATGCTGGGTGTGTAAATAATGTGAACCTTAGTATTTGATCATGCTTTCTAACAACTCAGTCTTACATAAGTCAAATATTCTTCTAAAACAATGGCCCACACACCTGAAAACATAACAAGACAAGAAATGGAAGGTTTGGTTGTGCATATGCATACGCAAAATAGCTAGATTTAGAAAACTTTATAAGTCATGCACAAATGAACAAACATTAGAAACCGAATATTTTACGGGATAAATGTTTGAAAAGAAATCAAAATATAACGATAACTCTATAGTATATAGAGTTGGTTTCAAATGACAACCACTCAAATATTTAAAAACCATAACAATCACTTTTTAACCATTTATTTAACAAAACATATTCCATTCTTAAAAATAAATATCTCTTAAATTATAAACTTTTATAAAATAAAAAATATATCGTTCGAACCGGTATTAATTTTCCTTTTGGAAAAATATAAACCTTTTAAATTTTGACGACCTTTTTTTATACATATATATAAATTCTGAATTTTTCAAAAACTTCATATATACACTGATTAATATCATCTTATACACTTGTGTATACATCTGTATTCAGTGGTGAATATATGGTTAGAATGTATGTCACGAACTAGTTAATACACTGGTGAATAGAAGTGTATTCAGTTGTGTATTCATATGTATTCAGTTGTGTATACATATGTATTCAGTTGTGTATACATATGTATTCATCTATGAATATATGGTTCAAATGTGTTTTTGGCGAATTAGCATATACACTGGTTTATATACTGAACCCCACAAAAAAAAAAAAAAAATCGTCAAAAGTATATGAAGTGGATGCTCGTTAGAAATATAATTAAATGCTTGTTCTAATGGTGTATTTAGTTTTTTCTAAAACCTAGTTATAATAAGTTAATTTAAAATTAATTAACAATTTAAAATGGGTTTTAACTGATTGATTAAAAAGTGGTTCTTATGATTCCTAATTATTTACTCGTTACTATTTGAACTCACCTCATAGTATGTATATGTATATGTATATGTCGAAACGAACCAATTATGTATAACATATCATCAATATATAACGCGTAATATATGGATAACTTTATCAAAAATAAAATAATTCTAATATGTTAGAAAACTAAGACTATTACGTACATAGTAACCATTGACAATGTAAGACAACATAAGTTGTGTTGAAAAAATTATGTTGTTTTGTTTATACGCATTTGCTTTCAACTTCCCTTTTAAATTGGTATTTGTATGTGTCACAAATCATGGAAAACAAAATGTAATGTGTAGCGTATAACTGAAATTAGTTTATGTTAAATATGTAACAATATTAAAGAAAAATACTCCCTTCGTCCCATTATTATTGTTATGTTTGACTTTTTTAAATGTTTATTTTTCAACTTTAATTTTAAATATTTTTATTTTTGTTATATATTAGTTGATGCATAGTATATGAATGGATTGAGTATTATATGTAATTTTCATTGGTATAATTTTCATCAAGTAAATATATCATACAAATAAAAAATTAGTCAAAGTTGAGAAATAAAGACTTTAAAAAGTCAAACATGACAATCATAAAAGCAGACTTGATAATATGTACTCCCTCCGTCCCAGAAAAACTGTCCACCTTTCTATTTACGTTTGTATGTTTCTAAATATAGATAACTAAAATGTAGAAACTTCCTATTTTGCCCTTAAAATTTTTAACCTTTTTAAACTTAAAAAGTAACTGATGTCTTTAATACATGGACAAAATAGGTAATCTCATGAAAAATCACTTCATTAACTGCATCTATATTATTTCGACCTTTTTTTGTTTTCAGACATTTTTTTGGAACGGAGGGAGTATGTTAACGAATAAGTGTTGAATAGAAAAATGAAAAACTTATTGCATAACGTTTTTTCGGTGTTACCTTTTTAAATTTATATATCAAATTATTTTTACTCGTGTTTGCATGTTTTTATTAACTTTTATTTTGTTCTTAAATTTAAAATTTTGTTATCATATGTATATATTTTTCGATGTAACATATATGTTGGAAACTTAAATAAATTTACTTTTTATTATAATTGTTAGAGCAAGGATTGACAGGCTCAGTAACTTGGGTGTTTGAGATTCAACCCCTTGACCTCCTGCTTAGCAGTGCGAACCTATCAAGCTCTTGGCGAGCCTAAGGTGGTCAAGTGGCTGGTTGGAGAAAGATGATCGGAATATGTTTACTTCGGGAAGTGTATAGGTATTCCGGTCAAGAGATATTGTGTGCAAGTATGAGAGTGGAGAAGATGTGTCCAAAACTTGAAGTATGGCAATGATACTGAGTATGGCAATGATGACCATTTATGGCTCATCAATAGGATTCCAACGGGTATTAACGTCTATATCAATATATAACTTTATTAATGCTCTGACGGTTACACTCAAGGATTAGGCTTGAGTGTCTGACCGGTAGGATGTCATGAGCATTATACTACGAGAGGCATCCCAAGGCATTAGTGTTGGTTTAGAGGAATACTATACTTACTAGATGTAAAGTATAAGTATAGGTTCCAGAGTGGCGGACCGAGAGTGTGAGTGTCGGACACCAAACGTCTCGGGACATAACTGACAGCCTGGTGTCGGATGACGGGTCCTGGTGTACGAGTGCCGAACGTCGGGACACGAGTGCCGGATGCCGGGTCACGAGCTCCCGGATACGGGGCCGGAGTGTCTGGCGCTGAGGCACGCCTCCCGGATACGGGGCCGGAGCCCGGGTGTCGGGGCCAAATCTCTCGGACACGGGGCCTAGCTCCCGGGCGTCGGGGCCAAACTCCGGACACGGGGCCTAACTCCCGTGTGTCGGGGCCAGGTTTCCGGACACGGGGCCTAATTCCCGGGCGTCGGGGCCAAACTCCCGGACACTGGGCCAAAGCCTTGGTGCCGGGGCCAGGTTTCCGGACACGGGGCCGAAGCCCGGGTGCCGGGGCCAAATCTCCCGGACACGGGGCCTGATTCTCGGTGTCGGGGCCAAATCTCCCGGACACGGGGCCAAGGACCAAGTGTCCGGACGCCGGAGCCTTGTGTCCGGACGCCGGGACGAAATGTCCGGATGCTGGGGCCAAGTGTCCGGACGCCGGAGCCTTGTGTCCGGACGCCGGAGCTAGGAGATAGCAGGCAAGCTTTTGTAAGTCAGGTTATGTATTTAGGGGGTTAATGGGTTATGTGTATGAGTCATTCCCTACTAACACTATCAATAATTATTTGAAAACATTAATATGAAAAGGTTATAAATATTAGCAAATAAGGGTTGAATATAAAAATTTTCATACATATATATTTTTTGAGGTAATAGAAAAAGATAAAAAAAATACCAATAATTTTTTAAAAACCAAAAGATTCAATCTTCATTATCTATTTATTTTGAGTTCAATGCTAAAATTAAATTAAAGCTCACTTTTAAATTATTATTTTTAAAATAATTTATCTCGCAAACTGTTAATCGTTAGACAAAATAAATTGCACTGTTGCGACCGTTGTGTTCTCCTCTTTAATTAGAGCAGTGATGGTTATATATATACTTTCGACGACTTTTATTTTTTCGATTTTCGGGTTTAAATTTTTGGAGGATATAATGCTCGTTATAATATCACAAGTCAAACTACTAATATCACATGTGATAAAACTGTGATTTTATAACTTAAATTTTCCAAAACCCGACAAATTTTTCCGTCAAAAGTATATCCAGTGGTTGTCTATAAAAAGCGGAAATAATACTCGTTTTAATGGTGTAATTTATTCGTATAATACATTTACGGTTTTTAAGATAATTAACTTTTAAACAAAAATAAATTAAAGTGGATTTTTTAAATGAAGGACTGTGATTGATTCATTTGGTCTCAAGTTTTATAATGAAACTAAATGAACTCAACTATTGATGTAAAATATATTAGCAAATAAGGGTTGAATATGAAAAGGTTATATATATTACAAATCGGTTCCTTATATAATTCTTTTTTAAAATTTAAATATATTTTTTTATAAAGTTTGTATTTTATTTTAGTTTAGTTTGGTTTAGTTTTTAAAATTTTATGTTATTTATATCAGTTTTTTGTTTTGCTGTTTGATGTTTAAACAATATTTTGCTTGCTTGCGCGATGCATAACTTAATCAAGTAAATTATATCTATATGATATGTTTTTCGTTTATATGCAAAACACTCATAAAATAATAAAATAATAAAATAATTTTAGTTTCTTTTTATACTAAAAATGTGTATGTGTTTGAAGAAAAAATATGTTTTCTATTTTTTTTTAGAATTAATTTAAAATACAAGTGTTAGATTATTTAAAGTAGAAAAGTTAATTAGTTTTATTTAATTATTACCATTTAAAATAAGGGTTAAATTATTTGAAGTAAAGGGGTTAAAATGAAATTATTAATGATGATATCATCAAAATGATCTAATGGTTCAAATTAAAGTTGGATTTCCATCTAATGGTTACTATTTTGCCAAGTAACATTTTTAGACTCTCTTTTATTATATATTAAGATAAGATACATGAATCCAAAGTAATATGTATAAGTTTCTTTTTCCATGGTTATCGAATATCCAAAATTTTTGAAGTTCTCCAAATCATATACATCTAAATACAAATTTGAAAGTTAGGTTATCCACATAGAAAGTAATATCCATTTAAAACCACCTCTCATGTAACAAACAAAAATTCGAGGAATTATAGTTAGGGTGTCAACGGTTTTGTCGACCATATCTGAAACAATTTGTCAATTATGACATACAATTCTGTTCAGCTGGTTTGAAAATAAAAAGTGCGTGCATCAGTGAGTTGTATCATAGCTACGTGATGATATTACCTTATATAGTTATATGAATTGTTATCTTTTTTCCATTTAAAAATCACTCTTACGTAACAAAGGAAACAAAATTGAAGAGCCGGGATCTTGTAACGCTTTTGTCGGCCATATTAGAATGCATACAAATTCTGGTTAGACGGTTTCGATTATAGACATAAATTGTGTGCATCACTTACTTGTGTCATAAATACATTATGATACACTATAAATAATCTACTAAAATACTTATTTCCTACACAAACTTATAACATTTTACTTTATCTTTTACACAAACACAAAAATGAGTTTACAATCTTCAACTGATCCTGATGTTACGTGTTCGTCATCTTTTGAATCTGAATTGGTCGAATTTCTACTTCTGGCGGATCAAGCAATGACACAAACGGCGGCAGATGCAAATGAAGCGGAAAGTATGCGTCGGCGTGAAAGAAAGAAAATGTGCTATATTAACCGCAATCGAATTGAACCGCAGCAAACACAAATGTGTTACGACATTAATTCTCCGTAGAACCTTTGCCCGACTATTTTAAAATATTTCAAACAACGACCACATTGTACGAGTAAAATGGGTTTTAGATGTTTACATAAATGCATGTCCGCTATGTGTATGATGGCGTATGGGATTACTCCGGACGCTTTTGACGAATACCTACAAATGTCAGAAAGAACATCATCTGAATCCCTAGATAATTTCTTAAAATGTATTATCCATATTTATACAAACGTTTATTTAAAAACCCCAACACAAAATGATATTAATCGTTTATATCAACGGCACGATGAGGTTCACGGGTTTAAGGGTATGTTTGGTAGCATCGACTGTTTGCATTGGCGTTGGGGTCAATGTCCAAATGCATACAAAGTACAGTACACACGAGGTGAGCATGATCATCCAACATTTATGCTTACTTCAGTGTCGCAGGGTCGAACAACGATATCAATGTACTTAAACAATCGTCGTTGTTTCATGACATGCTCAACGAACTCATCCCTAGATTACAGATTTTCTAGTCAACGGGCATGATTACACCAAAGGATATTACCTTGCAGACGGAATATATCCAGATTAGGCTACATTTGTTAAAGCTCTTTCATACCCACTGGACAAACCGCGTCAAAAATTTAAACATTTTCAAGAGAGTGACATAAAGGATATCAAACGGGCATTCGGTGTACTTAAAGGTCGTTGGGGGATTGTAAAGCATGTAACAAGATTTTACAAGTTGAACAAGTTGAGAAGAGTTATATACGGGGGTATCATATTGCACAATATGATTGCTGAAGACAACATATGGGCGATTTGTAATGGCGCTGAATGGTATGCTCCTCTGGTTACGGGTGTTAACAAAACTTATAACGAGAGAGTAAATGAACGTATCCGGATTAACAGAGAGATAAGAGACAGGGATACGCACATCAGACTCCGTGATGATCTCATGGAGTACATTCCGACGCTTCCGGAAGACTATCGAAAACGTTAGCTATTTTTATTCTATGCATATGTATTTTATTTTAGATATTGTGTTCTAACTTTATTATTATTAACAAAATGTTATTCGATTCTATTTAAATGTTTAAAAAATAAAATGAAAATTATAGGACACACAACAACCAAAAACCATGGTTATCACTTCACCAAAATTCTTGAACCATGATTGTGGAATGATTTTGCTGACGTGACATCAACAACCATTCCACAACTAAATTATCATTCTATATGATCTTAGAACAACAATAAATTTGATTTCAATATTACATTAAATGAAGGTCAACTTGTAAATTGTAGAAGGCCAAATAGAATTTCATTAATACTTTTAATAAATTTTAGAGTTAATTACACGTATGGTCCTTTGCGAATAAGACAAAAAGGGTAATTTGGTCATTATGATATAACGAACATAATTGAGTTAACACTAACGGAATAAAGGATTGTCCATGTGCAGAAATTCAAAATAAAGGACTATCCATGTAATTTTTCAGAAAATAGGACGAAAAGTGCCACTTGTGTAATTAACTCTTAATAATATTTAAATAATTTTAATATTTAAATTGTTCATCTAAATATTAATAAAATGATTTTAATATTTTAAATTATTGAATAAATCAATAAAACTAATACAAATGTTTATTTAAACAAATATGTCAATGAAGAATCAAATACCAAATGAACTGAATAGATTAAATACAATGAATAAATTGTTTTAAACATATATTACAAAACAATAATCAATCAGACGAAGAAGTTTTGCAACCTTTTTATTCAAGTTAATGCTCAATATAAAAATCAATCTTTTTTAAATTTATATTACAAGTTTATGAAATTGAGATACATTGGTTAATGTTGGATTAAACCTAACATACTTGAGTAAAAAGTTTAATTAATATTTAAATGAATAATTTAAATATTAAAATTATTTAAATATTATTTATTTATTATTTTGGATATATATGAGAACTTTTCATGTTTTAGAAGGATATTAACGTAATTTTGATTTTTACAAGGACACGTAATATTGAAATATTGAAGTTTTATAAAAACATAGATGTTCCATGTATTTTATACTAGAAAAAGTCTATTTAGGGGCCGTGTTTGCACCGGACGATCAAACAACTTGTATTTTTTATGAACAATAATAAAAAGAATTTTACTCGGTTACGGTTGACAGGCACGTTAAAAGTATGTATTATATTCAATCTTAACATTGTGACTAACTCGGTATGTTGATATGTAGGTTGAGTGTTATAAAGTTTCTTATTGTCAAAGCGGTAGAAAGGAAGTCGAGGGACTAGAAGTGAAGCAGAAAAGGCTGAAAAGGCCTAAAGTGTAAAGATCTAAGTTGGAGGACAGTTACAGAATTTACGGTATATAAGGCCACGATTTAAGATTTAAAAACGCGAGAGGTCATTGGTAAAACTTATGACTTGATAGTCACGGATCTTACGATAAAATTCTATTATCAACTCATTAATCAATCATGCTGTTTGAATGTCTTATATACGTTGATGAAACACTTTGTACGAGTATGAGTAATGTATTAACTTGAGTATAAGTATGAAAAGACGATTAAAAAGAAAAGGAGCACAACACACAAAATGATGGGATATCGTGCCTAGAGGCTTTACGTATCACTATGTATATATTAACCGTTGGTCCATCAGTTCTATGTAATATATCTATCTCATTGCACTAGTAGTGCACTACAATGATACGAAACTAGTATTTCATCTTATCATTACTTTCTCTACAAAAGAATTACTACATAAGAGTCTCGGGTAGAAAAACCTGCTGGTATCTTTACATCGAAGAACTAACTGGAGAAACACAATGTTAACTATCTGTTTCATCCCCTGTTTCATCCCCCGTCTCATCTTCGGATATACCAAGGTGGTGACGCAAAGCAAGACTGAAATAGCAAAGTAAAAATAGGAATTATGCAAGAGATGGGCACCAACTTATCTTTTTTCTCTTCGGGATAATGTATACATCGACACCCGAAGTATTGAAATATCGTGTGAAATGACTATTATCTTAAATTACAAAACTACCTCATTAAAAGTAATGTAAAAAGTTGAGGTCATTTTGTTTGCGTAAATGTACCAAACTGCTATTTGGGTGGACTGTTTGTCGGTGTTTATACTCGAGTGACATGTTTGTAACCTTTTTA
The DNA here is from genome assembly GCA_910822075.1 of Senecio squalidus. NCBI lineage: Eukaryota > Viridiplantae > Streptophyta > Magnoliopsida > Asterales > Asteraceae > Senecio > Senecio squalidus. The sequence goes on along the minus strand of CAJVGC010000001.1, from coordinate 70,570,170 downwards.
AAATTACTTTGATGGCCTATGTATACATCTATACATTATCCCTTTACTTTTTTAAACTATCAACATACGCACACATCTGGTAACTGGTGCAACAAAAAAGTGAACTAATTGTGGAGGATTTATATGATCATACCTGCAGTTTTTAGGAGCACTCCAAGTTGATGTTAATGACGACTTCATACTAGAAGGAAGAGCCATGAAGTCTTTCCAATCTTGAAGCATGATCTTAAGATCGTGAACTTTGTTTTCCAAACCAACACAGCAATTCGCATGCATTGTGCAGACTTTGTTCAAGTCTTTACTTGGTTCACAAAATCCACCAAAATAAGTTGTATCTAGAAACCGTAATGTCAAGTTGATATCGGTAAGTATAGAGTCAAATTTGATATTATTAAGGACATCCTGATCATGCATGTCTGGATGCATCGCTCTTGAAGAGTACCAGTATTTGTAAAACTCTATTGACCGGACATTGGACCTTACAAAACTAAACCCTCCATTGGCTATATTGGTCCCTACATCAGTCGAGTTTCCAGAGTAATGGTCACACGCAATTTGGAAATCTGCATCTGGATAAAAATGCGGGAAGGGATCCCTGAACCACATGACATCGGCATCCTGTTAGAAGGAAAACCAACAGAATCAATAATTCAGAACGCAGAGTAGATGTTATAAAACATCTGATCAATTTTAGTTAACACAAAATTAGCATTGATAGAAGTGAATCAACGTGGGGGCAGTTAACCCATTGGAAGATCAACAAATGAGCTGATAACGGAAAGTTCAAAATATAAATCGGCTTATGGCCTGTTACAATGACAAGAACATGATGGACTATTTTTCCACAGTTCATCACCATACGATAAAAAAGCTTAATCTGTCTAACGTACTGAATCGCGGTGATTGTTTTCCCCGTTTATTGGTCTGGTTTATTAGTTAGATGCTCCGAGTCATATGGAAGTTTTATTTTCAATCTGTATCTTCCACATGCCGCCAACTTCATTACTTAAACTAAACTACAAGGTACTTATACCAAGCAAATATACAACGCAGGTGAGACAGAGAGAGGATTACCGTAAAAAGAAAGTTGTATCCCATTTCAAGCACGGAACGCAAGAAATCAATCCGTCGCCACATCATCTTCAAGTAATCAGGAGTCATAAAATAGGCCTCCTGAGAGAAATCAACCCCCTCGGTGGTGAGGGCAAAGCAATGAGTGTGTACATGCTTACATCTCACAAACGCCTTCTGATCTAAAGCAATAATCACTAAATGATTTAAAAGTCTACTAGTCTGATAACCAGACCTAAAGCTTGCCAAAAAGAGATCCAAAATTGAATTATTTGGATCCGCCCAAGCATCATTCAAAGTTGTTATAATAACTGTGTTATCATGCATAGAAGCCTCCTTTAAAACTGTTTCCAAACTCTTATCATCACTGTCCTACAATAACAATACATTTGACATAAAAATGGTCATGAAGAGTATTTTGTATGCTACTTTACACGTAACAAAACAATGACAGCATATTTGGTGTATTTAGTGTACATACATCATAAACTTAAAGGGAGAAAAAAGATTGAAGAACATATAACGAATAAAACTAAAACGATACAATCGTTCAAGCTGGAAAGTCATGATGAACTCTTAAAGTAACACAGAGGCAGCAGGCGATTCACCAAGTCTACACTCTACAGAGACGAGCTAATATGTCATAACTGAAATCGCTAACCTATTTTGTGCTATGTAGAACTTCGTAACCTCCAAATTCCATTTCCAAATTACCTATCGCCCTAAATCCATCTACTTGCACCCTCAAAAATCAGTCACAGAAGATTCACCGTTCAACGAATTCATCAGAAACTGAAAATTCATTTCCAAAATCAAAACTTATACCTTCACCACTAATTTCCGCATTAACGTATTTATTAGTATAAATTTACTTCTAAAGTAACTTTCCACCTACAGAATCAGAATTCATCTTTAAAAATTCAGTGCATCTTGTCAGTATACGAATAATAAAGTTCCGCTGAACAATTTCTCCAAAATGACTTCCAATTTCGAAACACAACTCTCAAGTCCCCCAAAATAATAATATCTCATATCACTACCACATTACTAACTGCATTTACTATAATAATCAAATTAGCTTAGCTCCTAATAGCAAATTTATACAAATCGAAAGAAAACATGTAATCACTAATAAAACCTACGCAACAACAACAGCTAAACTACAATTATACAAATTAAATTCAAAGCATGTAATAAACAAATATCTGGTCTTGGGTTCGAGCCTCCCTCTAGGTTTCCTCCTTAGGTGAATATTAGGAGATATGTAACTAACTTTGGTGTAAGGTTCGTTGGTCGCATATTGCCCAAATGATGTCACTGTGGCCCCGAGTCACTAACATTGTCGTTAAAAAAAAACATATAATTACTGATAACAACATAGCACCTAAATCACAATTAATAAGTTCTCCCTCTCCGTGCCAAAAAAACTGTCCACCTTTCTATTTATTTTGTCAAAACTATTGACACTACTCTAAAAATAACTAATGTCGTAATCTAATGGAAAATTATTTCATTAATTATACCTATCTTATTTCGACTGTTTTTTGTATTTTCACACAAGTAATTACTGATAAATAACACCGACTTAAAAATGCGAAACTAACCGTTAACGAGTCAAAGGAGACAGCAGAATAGAACAAATCAGTGGAAGAAATCAAATACTCCGGTAATCGGATCTGACACGTGTCAAAAGCTCTATTAAAAACAAGATACGAAAATACAAACGTTACAAAGAACAACGCGCCGGTACGAACACGATTAGCCACGGCGGAGGATTTAAATTCCGGTGCGAATACGATCATTTTGCCGCCGGAGTTATGTCGCCGGTCCGGTGGTTTTAATCTCATTGATGTAAGAGTGAGGACCGTTACCGAGAAATGGGGAAGAGTGTAGTTATGGTGGTGAGATAAAGATGTACAAGTTGGTATGCGTAGAGTACAAGCTTGGTGGAGTGGGAGTTGTCGGTTACTACATATTTTTGTATGAAAAATTTGGGTACGCCACGGAACGACGTCGTAAGGATAAAGTTTAGTTCTTCACGTAAATGCAAATGGAAGTAATTTGTGTTTTTCTGGATTCAATTAATAAAAAGTGATTTAACTTAACTACAAGTATAAGACTATAGTTTAATTTTTTTATTTTACGTATTATGGTTGTAAGATTGATTGATGGATATGAAATTCGTCGATAGTGGAACTATATTATGACAACGGTATAGACAAATTTTAAGAAATAAGATTAAGACGTTTAATAGATCATTCACTATATTATCGTTACATGAATCATAATAGTGGAGGGTGGCATGAGCAACATCGTGATATGAGGATTTGAAGAGTTGTACAGGAAAGATGGAAACAGACAAAGGTGCTCCTCTCGAATAGGATTTTTATATGTTTTATGTTGACTTAAATTGTCGTCGTCTAGATTGTTCTGGTCAAAGTAAAAGTTTAAGTTATTCATTTAAGTGCGAAATAAGACCTCAATTATGATGATATTTTTAGAGTGATTACTTTTTGTTTATGTTATGGAGTCTCCACTCCATGTTGAAAGCCTTTTCAATTACCATTAGCGTTAATGTGACAACCGTCAAAACTCAGATCGAGAACGCTAACTTATAACCTCGATACGAATATTTGTTACGTGCTATAACTAACTTATCTAAAACGAGCCCAACTCTTTGGCTCCGGTTTAAACTAGTCCAAAAGCCCTTTTATGGTCTAGTAAGTTAACTTAAAACACCCTCACAACTCTCATTTGGTCACCAAACACACAAACACACCTACACACACAACTAAGCTCACTCTCTCTCTCTCAATTCAAACACTCTCCAAATGCTCTCTCTTTTCTTTTCATTTACAGAGATTAAACACACCAAAAATCACAGAAAATCACCATAACAAACACCTAAAAATCGTTCCATAATCAAGAAGAAGGAAGGAGCATTCATCTTTTGGGTCAAGAACACATTTTTCACCCATTTGAAGCTAGGATCTCCAACGTATCATCATCCACCTATCTCTATTCGGTAAAAACTCTTAGATCTTCTGTTTTTACTAAGATAAACCATTGCATGTAAGATCAAACTCATAAAAACATATTTTTATAAAGATTTAAGGTGATTTACATAATAAAACGGGTTTTTATAAAATGGATGTTTAGATCTTTGATTTTGTCGTTAAAGATCCAAGAAAAAATGTAAACTATCAAGTATTTTGATGTTTTAACTATTGCATGTCGAAATCTACCATCAAGATAACGATTTTCGCCACAAAAAACGATTTTGGGAACTGACCAGGCACTGAATGCGCCGCATCTAGTCCCTGATGCGCCGCATTCAGGGGTCAGGTTCCCCGGAAATCATCGTTTTCGCTATAAATCGCAATCTTGAGCTTATTACTTAAAACCGTTTTAAAGAACCTGTAATAAGCTTACTTGAGTATAACGTGACTATTTGAACATGTTAACATACTATTATGATTGATGAATTAATATAATTAGTGTTATAAAAATTGTTAAGCGGGAAAGTGTTGAAAATTGGATTTAGAAACTATAGCGCGGAAGCGCTGCCCGATTTTTGTAAAACAATTACAAACACTTATAACATAAACATTTCGTTGACTAACGATTGTACAAACTAATAAATAATGTTACTTACGCCAAAACATGGTATAAAATAGGATTCCGGTGATTCCGAGTACCTTTTGAGCAATTCCGAGCACGCTAGGAATCTTCGCAAACAGTGAGTTACAAACCCCTTCTTTTACATGCTTTAAACACATTTTGGGGTGAAATGCGAGTCTGAAGCTTAAACACTACATTTAAGCTGAAACAAACTTTGAACAATTAACGAAACGATTTGATACTTGAATACTATTACGAAACGATTTGATACTTGAAAACTATTACGATACGCTTTGATACTTGACTACTATTACAAACAATATTTTGCCAGCACTGTTGATGGTTTTGCCAACAATGTTGAGGATACAAACACTAAATTGCCAATGACTAAACATCGATCGTCATGTTGCGGACGTTGTACAGCATGGACGTGAGATACCATACAATTCCCATACACTCCTACATAACAGTTGCTATTAATCTATGGGAGAGGACCGATAGAATTTATGGATAGCGCTATTAGGGTAGATTGACCCTCACCACAACGATAACAACATATGGTGCATAGTTCTAGTGGGTAGGCTAAAGGCTTATCAACGATCATTGGGAAATACATAGGATTGTCACATAGTCGCGCTATGTGGTCAATCCCTACTAAAACGAATACGATACTTTACGCATGGTTATGCGACAACTATTTGAAAACTATATTTACGCCATTGTTATGTGCGTCGAAACTTGTATGCTTTTACTTAAACTTGTAGCTCACTAACTACGTCTCCCGTAGTTAACACTTGACTCGTATTTTCAGGAAACGAGTAAGCTTGGGAACGATACTAGTATACTTTTGGGCTGATGACTTCAAGAATGGGAAAGGGTTCGGGCGGTTTGGCTATGAACACCTTATTTTGTATTCGGATATGTAAACGATGCTTTTAAACACTTGTAAACATTTGAAGTTATCTTTTATTTAATATAACTTGGTGGTTGATTATAAACTTGTGTATCGAATATTCTCGCTCTTCACATCCCGTGTTTCCGCTTTAGCGGGGTGTGACAGTTAAAGTCTTCAATTAAACTAGAGCGTTAGATTTTTATTTTTTTACTTTCGTTAAATGGGAATGAATGAAATGAGAAAAGAAGAGAGGAGGAAAGTGGTTCATTGTAGTTTGTCTCTTACAAATGGTTTTTATCTTGAAGGTATTTTTAAATAGAGTTAATTACATAAATCGTCCCTATGGTTTACTTAAAATTATGAATTTCGTCCCTAAGTTTAAAAAGTTACATAAATTGTCCAAGTTTAGAAAATAATTACGCTTTTCGTCCCTACTTTCTAATTTGCACCCGTAATTGGGGCAAACCTTAGGGACCAAATCCGTAATTGAGGACAAACCTTAGGGACGAAATCCATAATTGGAGAAAATATTAGGGACGAAAAAGGTAATTAGTTTTTAAAAGTGGATTTTTTATGCAACTTTTTAAACTTAGGGACGAAATCTGTAATTTGAGATAAACCTTTGGGAAGATTTATGTAATTAACTCTTTTAAATATTATATTGTATGGTATTAAAGAAACAAACAAGATAATAGTATCATTTTATAGGTTAATAATTGTATTAGAAAATGTTTTTTTTTTTTTCAGATGAATAATACTTCTTTAGAAACTGTTTCGATATGAAATATAAATAACAAGAAACTTTGTATTTATCACAAAATTCATGAGAATGATCATTCAATTATATAATTACTCAATAAATTATATGATAAGTATTCCAAATAAATAACAAAATAATAATTAATTTATAAAAAAAATGATGCAAATATATAAAACTATATATTCATTTAAAATAAAAACATTTGACTTTAAGTTCAGACTTCATTCTTTCTAAGACCAGATCATTAAAAATCCCCCTATATGATAGGGGGTTTAGAGCACTTAGAGTGGCTTGGGTTGTGGCTCGTTGTGGGCGAGAATGAGACCTCAAAAACCGTTCACCACTCCGTGAACCCATGTTCAGGGTCTCAACAAGATTTTAATGCGTCGTTGTAATTTTATGTTATTTTATTCTTTTCTTTTTATATGCAATACAATTTCTTGAATTGTTTTTTATTTGCTTATGTTAAGGTTTAACCATGCTTTCTTTTGATTTTCTTTCAATTTCTTATTTTTTTTTTCCTTTTCCTTTTTTATAGGTAGTAGATGAATATTGGAGAAGAAAACAACAATTTATTTTATTTTTGTCTTCATTTTGTTTGTTTACATGCTTATCACGAAGTTTATTTTATTCATACTTTTAACTTTTTTTTTGTTTTTATTTACAACAATGACAAATTATTCTAAACTTTATAAAAATGACAAATTATTTTAAACTTTACAAAAATGATAATTTATTTTATGAAAAATTATTTAATATAATTGTTTTTATACATTTAAAAAAATAATAAATAAATAAAAATTGACAACCTAGTTATCACACTACGCCAAAATTTAGCTTTAGGGACTACGGATGTAGTCTCGAAAAACCCCGTTTGTAGTCCCGAAAAACCTATCGGGACGACATGTAGTCCCTACTAGCGTAGTCCCCACTGCTCCGTCCCTAAAGGTTGGCGGGACGACATTTTTGATTTTTAGGGACGACGCGTTGACCGGCCACGTCGACGTTTTTTAATGTGGGACAAAACCTTTCGGGACTACTCTATGTCCCTTGAAATTGTTCAAAAAGTCGATTGAAATATCTTTCGGGACTACAATCTGTCCCAAAAGATTTTTTCGAAACTTATAAGGACAAGGTTTTCGGGACTACATGTAATCCCAAAAAGTTTTGACTTTTTCAACCCCATTTATTTAATTATTTATTTATTATTTATTTAAAGAATTATGTTACTATATTTTATTTATTTAATTATTATTTATTTTATTTAAATAATATATTTGATAAATCATTATAAAATATATTTAATAAATATAATTTCATTTTAATTAATATATTTAATTATCTATATAATTAAAAACATTTATTTTTGATTTCAATATACCAATACATAATTATAATTATATAAATACAAATATAAAAATCAATCAAAATATATAAAACTTAATATAAATAACAATAAATCTTCAATCATCAATCAAAATTTAATACAAACCATAAATCTTCAATCATCAATAAAACCTAATACAAATAACAATTTATCATATATTACAAATTTCTAAATCAAAACTAAATTAAATTAAACTAAAACCATGGTGGCAGCAGCAAGTGGCGGTGGTGGGTGGAGGGGGCAGCGGGTGGGTCACGGTGGCAGCAGGTGGTGGCTGGAGGGGGCAGCGGGTGTGGAGGCAGCAGGTGGTGGTGGCGTGTGGTGGTGGTGGCTTGAGGGGGCAGCGTGCGGCGGCAGCAGGCGGTGGTGGCTTGGGCGGCGACAGCAGGCGGCATTATTTGGTGGTGGTAGCTAAAGAGATGTGGTGGTGGTGATGGTTTTGATTGAGAAGAAATGGAGATAATGATTTGTGGTTTGTGATTTGTGAAGAAATGGAGAAATGAAATCTAAGTATTGGAGATGGTGAATGTTTAGAAGAGGAGAATGGAATGTTTTAGACCCTTGATCAAGTTTTAATCAATGGATGATATCATTTGTAAGGGGAAGTAATGGATTGCTAGATAACAAAAAAAAAAATTACAATAATACAATGATTTAAATAAAAATTTGAGATTATCTTAATCAAAATTAAATATCTTAATCAAAGTGTCTAAATATTATTAATAATAATAATTTTTAATTACTTATCTAGAGATAATCCATAATTAATAATAATAATTTTTAATTAATTGCCCGTGATAACACGAAAAAATATACAAAACTAATGATATAAAAAAGTTGTATGTATATAATAACATTAATTATGTTGCTTGAAGTTAATATTCAAACATTTTATACATTTAACAAATGATGGAACAAATTATTATCTATATTTATATCTATACTATATATATAAAGCATATGAAGTGTTTTTTTTTAAAATTGATGATAGATAATACAAAAGAAAATTACAATAACCTAAAAAATTGTCTAAAACTAGTATTTCCACCCTAGACTACTAAAATGCACGATTACTCCATCAAATTTTCCTTGAGAAGGATTGTTGAGTTGAGAGATTCGGCCCAATCTCATAATTGGCCTGATATTCTGAGTTTGTATTTCTCCAGGGCAAATGATGTTGACCTCGGGCTTGCACGTATGATTAGCAATGTGAGTGCTTGGTTGGGTTATTAATAAGGATAAGCCAATTGAGTATTTGCAAGAGTTAACAGAAAGAGACGGTGAATTACTTCTAGTAATTATTATTTATAAAATATTACACTCCATAATAAACTTCATAATAAACGTTGCATAAGTAATACGGTTAAAAAGTTAAAAAGGTCCATAGATCGTCTAAGTTTAGAAATTAATTGGTCTTTTCGTTCTTAAATATTAAACTTCATAATAAACTTATAACTTTTACTTAATCAATTACAAATTAATGATTATTTACATTTGAATAACAAAATGTTTATTTAATGCACATCTATAAACGAGTCGATCAATATGTATGAAAAAGGTCGATAGCTAGCTACACACGTGACACGTACTAGCTCGTATAGTCAATGATTAATGGTGACCAATCAATTCATTGTTAATTGATCAATAAAACGCACGTAGATGAATAACTTCAGATGTCATGTTTGTCTTTGGGGTTAGGGTTTAGGATTATAGTTTAGGGTTTAAGGGTTTATGAGGGTTATCGTTGTTAAAAGCTTCAGATTTCATGTTTAGGGTTTATGGTTTATCGTTGTTTAAGGTCTAACTTTAGGGGTTTAGGGTTTAAGGTATTTGTTAATTGAAATACGACACGTAAACATTTTCGATACCTTTCAGATATAGGTTTGTTTTAAGTATTTTTCACGTTTATCGTAAGTAGTTACGAGTTAAGGGTTTAGTTAGGTTCCTACAACTAACTATAAAATTAATTTACAATTATTATATATTGAATACTATTATATGATATAATATATACAAATAATATCTTAAATAAAATCAATTAATTGATATTTATATTATATATTCGTAATTTAAATATTTTTTAAATAACATTTTAGTATAATTACTTTTAATAATATAATATATATATAAATTTTTTGATATCAAGTAATAATATTTTAAATAAAATCAATTAATTGATATTTATATATTATATATTTTTAATTTAAATATATTTTAAATAACATTTTAATAATTACTTTTATATATTATATATTTTTAATTTAAATATATTTTAAATAACATTTTAATAATTACTTTTAATAATATAATATATATAAATTTTTTGATATCAAGTAATAATATTTTAAATAAAATCAATTAATTGATATTTATATATTATATATTATATATTTTTAATTTAAATATATTTTAAATAACATTTTATTAATTTCGGGACTACATTTTAGGGTTTTTAGGGACTACATGTTATCACATAAAGTATTCAGACAAGTCATTTTTTTGTCATAAGGCTTTTCGGGACGACATCTGTAGTCCCCTAAAAATTCAGTTTAGGCGGCAACTTTTCCCTCCATTTTTTCACTTTGGTGACATTTTTTGGGACAAAACCTGTAGTCCCTAAAGCTTTGTCGAATTACAATTGTTTAATGGTTGTCCCGTAAGATTTGATTATCGGGACAAACACGTAGTCCCGCCAAATTTTTTGACCAAACACATTTATCGGGACAACGATGTCGTCCCGTTAAGTTTGAGCGCCAATTTTTCCCGCCAACTTATTTTCGTCATGTTTTTTTAGAGACTACGTGTAGTCCCGATAAATAAGTAGCCTAATGTTTTGTCATCTAGTGAAGTTTTAGGGACAACGTGTGTAGTCCCTAAAGCTGAGTTTAATTTGATGGTTGTCCCATAATAGTAGTTTATCGGGACAGATAGGTAGTCCCCTGAAGTTTTGTACTCCAAAACATTTATCGGGACAACTTTGTAGTCCCTTAAAGTTTGAGCGCCAAGTTTTCCCTCCAACTTTTTTTCGTTATGGTTTTTTAGGGACTACATGTAGTCCCTATAAATAGTAGTCAAAATTAAAGAAAACATAAGACTCCTTTTTTGTCACGTAGTGAAGTTTTCGGGACTACACGTTGTCCCGATAAACGATGGCGTTGTCCCTATAGATTTTGGTCAAACTTTTGGGCAAAAAAACCCATTTTTTGTCGTGTAGTGGACTTTTCGGGACGGATTTTCGTAGTCCCGAAAAAGTGTTTGTCCCGAAAGCCAAATTTTGGCGTAGTGTCACTCTCCTAAAGTTTGACAACTAGGTTGTGGGACGTTTTGCTAACATGACACGTGACAAACCCCAGAACCTACAAGTGCCCTTAATATGACACGTTCAAACATCTAGCATAGTCAACATCGAATAATTTAGTTGTGTCATGCAGAAAATATGATATATGAAACTGATATGGAATCTCATATTGCCTTTCATGCTATGCCCTTGGGGTTTTTCACCTCCCTACATGATTGTACTTTAGAAGATTACATTTTTAACTTGATTATTGTCGGTCAAATACATTTTACTTGTATATGAGTAGGACCAAGAAATTTTGTGGCCATTTTCAGTTCTAAGTAGAACGGGAAGGATCATCATTTTGCAACTGATAAAGGTTACTGAATTGATTGATTTAGAGATGAATGGTGACGAGAAAGAGGAATACAAAGTGCAATAACAACACGATGCAAATGGGTTTAAAGATGATGAAAAATGTAATTTTGTCAACAATTTACATATTCAATGGTCTTGAATTTGAGTAGGTATAACCTTTTTTGGGTAAATGACTTATATCGAGGCGGTAAATGTCTTCAACAAGAAAAACGTCGGTGAAAATTGAACCTTCAAATCTCTCACATTTTGTAAGAGTGTTATCCAATTTTCAAATTGCCACAAAGGTAATCGTTCTTTGGATTGGGTGGGTGGTATAGTATTTTGAAAGTATGAGTATGGGTATGAATATATGACAAGTAAACAGCTATGCATACTTCTATACTTGGTTACAAATTAGCTAATTTACACAACTTCATGTAAGAACTAACGACCCATACTCACATTAATCTAACCCCCGAGAGGCTGAAATAAACTAAATTCTTGCAATTATTTAGATAACAAAACAAGTTATGTTGCCGTGAATATATCTATCCAGAATTTTACGATGTCCTTCTATCCATAGAAAAATCCTCTATATGCTGGAGTCCAGTAGTCTGATCCACTGTTTTCATGATACACTTGAGGAGTACATGATACAGGAACCAAGCACAGACCTCTACTCTTAAGATCAAGCTTTGTATCTCCTCTATCTTTCGTTTCCATTCGCCCCCATGTATCCTGAAATCCAATTAATAACGTTTGTTGAGATTTTGATAGTAATTTATATTTTTAATTGTAATTTTGTGTCTAATCGGAGGCTCACCTTGATGATATTGGTCTTCATGTATGGATTGCTCAGTAACTGCAAAACAAAGTGCGTATTACATCACAGATTTTCTATTTCGATTTAAAAGTTATGGCAAAATTAATAGTAACATTGAGGATAGCTATAAGCCTATCAAATTTACTCAAAGACATGTGTGTGTCCATACGTGCTATTTATTACCTGTACTTGCTCTTGTAGACACTTTATATAACCGATTGCTTCCCATAAAACCGAAGCGGTATCCGTCTGAAAAAGTAAGTAAAGTTATATTTCCAATCACAAGAAAAGGAAAAACGACTAGACGGTCAAGTTTCACGTGCTCTTGAATACATACCTTGCCAAAAGGTGACACAATTTGCTGAAGGGCTGTTATTTTATCCCCAAGCTTCGCTTTAGGAAGCTGAGCCTATACGCGTTTATAAACAACATCAAAGAATTAGTATTCTTTTTAAACATATATTTGAAGTAGATTTGAGGTTTTCGTGTAAATAGGTGAGAAATACCTTTGTTGTCGAGAGTGTAGAAGTCTCAAGCTTAGTTTTCTTTAATAGTGACCCAGATTGGTCTTCTGGTTTCTTTCTCTTCCCTTCATTTGTAGCTCCATTTACTCTCCCAATGGTTTTACCAAGTGTACTTCCTCTTGGTCTTATTGGCTGCAAGTTTTGTGATAAAACATGATATAATTTTAAATCCTAAGGTACATATATATGTTTGTATGTGTGACTAATTAATAGTCGAATCGGCATCGTTCAATGTTGTTTTGTAAGCTACAATTAATGGAGTAATTACAGGACATAAAGTTTACATAAGTTGTAACAAAATAGAAATGATGAAAGGCATAACCTAGCTTGTGCCCTATGAAAGATTATATAGGTATTCATTTTGTAAGATTTAGGGTTATACATTAGGGTTTGTTTTTACTTACAATTTTCCTTTAAGAGTTTGAAGTTTTTCAGTATCAACTTTGATCTCATGAGATTATAATAGTGCAGGTTGCATAATCTCATGAGCTTTCAATTTTCCTTTAGAACGTGACAAAACATGATCGGTTTTTATGTACAACGTAATATATGTGCACGTATGGGTTCTAATAACATATTTTTAGTGACATTAATTTAACTTTAAGATTTATTTTCAAAAATTCTGCATTTCATACACATTAAAATAAAAGAAATTTGAAGCCAACGGGGCTTTGTCCTATTGGTAGGAGGCCAAAAAAAAAAGAAAAAGAAATTCGAAGATATTAAATATGCTTTTAAGTTTATAAGGAAACTTTAAGTTCAATTAATCTCGATAAATATGTTTTCAGTTTTCACACATTTGAAAACCACATAAATATTGTTTAATAATCTATCTTCATTTAGAGAGATAGAGAGGATCTTACCTGATAAGAGTTATGGATGCCCGGCTTCCTTCGATCTGGTAGATTCATGGTATTCATCATAAGTTTATTAGACATGTTACTCTCGGTTGGTGGCTTGTTTAAGCAGCTACCAAAAGCAACCAAATCAACAAAACCCCTTTCGTTGGTACATTCGATATCTGACGTACCGTTGTAATAATACTTGTTACTATCCCCAACAACCATTTCGGTAACCCCCCCTTGATATTCAGTTGAATGACTATTTAATCCTCTCCTAAATAAGCCATCACGTTCAATATCACTCTCTGTGTGCTCATTCTTTATTGATGCGAACTGATTGATGTATTGATCAAACTGTGGGCTTATTTCAACTTCTGGTGGATTCTTGTTTTGATAGAGGCTATCGTTGAACCCGTTGAAATTCTTTTGAAATTGGTTGAGATTTGTTTGGCTTGAAAACTCCCATCCACTGTCTATTTTCTTTAAATAATCACACGCGGCTGGTTCAAACATCCTATTCGACATATTTTGCAATTCTCCGGTAGTTCCCACACCTCTACATATGCATTAGTTTACTCATTAATACCACAACAAATTTTTATGTAAATATCAATCAACATAATATATGCCTACTTCATATATGTTTAAGCTAATTTATAAGCTAATAAGCATAAAATATAAATGGGCTGTTAGCTTTTATTAAAGTAAAGTGAAAGAATGGACAGAACAAAAGGAATCCACTAAAAAAAAACCTTTTCGTTTTCTCTTCATCGAGAAGGATACCCTTTTTCATTTTCGCTCTGCTCAATCAAGCATTCATCATTGCCCGAATAATTAAACAAAAGTATATATCGCTACCAACAATATTATCATTAAACAATCAAATCAATGTTTACATTTTTCTAAGAGAAACAATATGAATAATGTTATAAGTTTTCTGTACATACAGAAAATAGTTGATTTAATGGCAATATTAATGGTTCTAGCTATATACTTACTCAAATTCTATATTATTTTTGTATTTACCAGTAGATATTTATAAGTACAGTGACTATTCTAGTATTGATTCCACTCCTGGGTGACAAGTGGTACAAAACCTAGGAAATAAAGCACTCCAAAAGAGTTGCCCATGGTTCGATTCCCACTCGTTTAAATTCTTGGTGACATATTGTACAAAGAATAAAAAAATATTCAAGTATTGAATCTTTTCGGTAATAACTTACAGTAAAACTTGGTTCCATAGGTGATGATTATCGGAAACTGCCTCCCCATAGGGGTCATTACTCGAAGCTTTCTCCACAAGTCGCCGAGAAGACTCCATGCTGAGCCCAGAGTTGTTAGAAGCGTTCGTTGTAAAAGAAGTAGCGATAGAAACATCTTCTTCGCCATTAGAGCAATTTGAGTTAGGGTCTTGAGGGTTATTGGATGAAGGATTACTTGCATAATTAGCACCACCGGTCCATGAACATATAGAACTTGAATGAACATCTGGCCACCACTTTGCGGTGAAAGAAGGTGTTACAATAGAGTTTTCATTGCATTGTTCCGCCATTATACACTTTTCGATTGAGCTATGCAACTTAAGTTTTATCGGTATGGGGGTGGGGTATTTGGAATATAAATGGAAGACAATATATGATTGTTGTAGGTCTAATATAACTTAAATCATGTCTATGTGTAGTGCACAGTGTATACACTAAAATATGTAAGCTCGGTTCTTCCACTTAGATGGTGGAAAATTATTTTTAGACTAATGGTTGGGCCAGCATGAATTTGTAGTGTTATGAATTACTTATGTCTCTCTTTAATTTTTTAATACTAATCATCATTTAAAAGGTGGGAGAAAACAAAAAAAATAAAAATCGAATATTGAGCTTGGAATTTTCGATCCTGCCAATCGTTGTATCTGTCGTTAATTTGGGATACAGCAAACAAAAAGGGGTTTGTCTTTGAAGGCGAGTAATTGTTACTAGTTGAATGAACGAAAATAGATAGCATATATTGTATATGCTTTTAGCTAGACATATACAAAATAAACAGACAAAATATATAGTAAAAGACATATGAAACCGATAGACAAATCTTTTTCCATCCAATAATTTGAAAACTCGTCATCTATTGCAACTTTTCAACTTATAAGACTCATACAACCGTTGATTATTACACTTTTGTTTTTATCGGGATTTTAATCTATTCTAAAAGTTCCAGCATAGCTTGGCAGTCAAATCTTTTGTACTATAAAAAAGATGTAAGTATCCGAATACAAAAATGTTATCGACCACGGAGATATTCATGACGGGTTAGTTACTCAAATTCTTGAAGCATTTTCACCCTAGAGACTCGAGAAACCAAAAATGTATGGTAGTACCGTGTGGTCATTATTGGCAAAATCCTAGAAGGCGTACACAAGCATATGAGAAATTCCTATTCAAGATCCACTGTTCATTCTTCGCAATAAAGTTTAACAATTTGTAAACCAAGTTAATTAATCACAACCTAATTTCATTAATCGTGACCAATACTATGATCCACGTACGTGCCTTCCCTAATCCAGTTAGGTTAAATGAATAACGTGTTATTAAATTAAGCAAGGAATCGATGTGGCTTTCGGATTTTTCTCAGCCAAGTTCATTAAACTTTTATAAAGTTTCTAAGTTTTATCACTTTTTAACAACCTTTTTAATATTGAAATTGCTGAATGGGATTGACAGTTAGACTTTAATTAGGTAGAGATTGGACGAGCTAAGAAAACATGGTGTCTTATTGGCTTGGCGACTAAAAACTAATAAACAGATTACCTTTTCAAGTTATTTAAGAGTTATATTATCCATCATACAGTAGTGGCAGAAGTTTTAGGGTTTTAAATTGGCTAGTATTTTGTTAGGCCTTCAAGCAAATTTACATAGAGAACTTTTAGCCACTAATTAATCTTGTTTATTAAAACATTGGCCATGAGTTAATAATTAAGGCTCTAATACGTGGTCGCTAAATAAGCACAATTATTAGACGTTTCTATTTTATCTTTAATGTTAAATATGCTCAAGCCATCTCATCCAGGCGACGTCGTTTCTTTTGATTAGGCATAGAGTGGAAAACTTGTATGTTTATTGGTTTGATTAGTGTTGCAATCCTTGCTTTGCCTGCCTTGCTAACATTCTCTAATAAAATTTTCGTCAACAAAAAATCTATAAAAAAAAATAGAAGATAAGTAAGTACAAGGAAGAGGATATGATGATACAAGTATTTCTAACTTATCACAAGGGTCAATGACGTCAATACATGGGGATCATTTTGGAATAGTATAACCAAGAAAATGTCAAAATGGCTGGAAAGAAACTCAGCTTCAAAATTAAAGGCCATAACTCCTAAAGAGTAATGAACTCCGAGGCGCACCGGTGCTCATCCACGAAGCTCACGGCAGTAAGGACATTTTGACAAGCAAAACTATGGAATTTTGGACCAACCTTGGGCCTATAATCCTTTCATTTATGGCTTTGAAAACTAAAATAGACATTTTTTTTTTCAATTTTTAGTTATTGCTTAATTTTCTTTATAGTTTCTGGTTTGGTATGTTTATTTAGGTATATATTTTAAATTATTGATGGTAAACTTCGAAATTTGAAATTTATTAGACCCGTATCAAATAGAATCACCTTATAAGAGCATAACTACTAACTAGTAACCTTGAAGACTATTCAATCAGTTATATATAGAAAAATTTATAAAACTACCACCTTTTTGGAAACGATGATCAAAACTACCCGTGTTTTGGGACAAGTTTCAAAACTACCCCGTTCGCACCTTCTAGGTGCGAACTCTCAGTTTTAGCTGTTGGGTCGCGTTTCCTACTAGCGATCTCTGTGAAGAAATAAAAAAAAAATTATTTAGAGGGGTCGCATCTGGGACCTGCGACCCCTATGAAGGGATAAAATGCATGCATTTTACGTAGACCATTTGCTATATATACCATATACACATAACTTACACATAATACTTACACAACACATACACAAAAACACACATTTCACTCTCTCATTACAACATAAACTCAAACACAATCTACCAAAAATTTCGATGGAAAATTCACGACTTGCACAACTTCGCGAACAACTAGTTAGACTGGATGAGGAAAGAAATAGAGTGCAAAATGAAATTAACGAGATTATTGGAAACGCTGTTGAAGTTGATGATTCAAACCGCGTAATTTTAGCCGATAGTGCAAGAACATTCTATCTTCATGGGGATATAGGCAAAAGAGACGAAGATCAATACTGTTTGATTTCATTTTTACCAAGAAGTTTCAAATGCGAAAGAAACTTTTGGGGAGTTTTGCTTGGTTTGATGCAAAACAATGAATTGTGGGTTATGGTGAGTTTAATAACAGTTGTGATTATTTAAAAATATTTAATAATTTAACTAACAAATTTTTTTTTAACGCAGCATGTTGATGGGTGGATAAAAAGGTCGCTAATGGTTCATAAACGTTTATTTCAAATTGAACCGAGTAAGAATTTGTGTAAGTTTGCCGTTATGCCTACCATGTTTAACGGTTTGTTCACGGAGGCAAATATGAACAAACTTGTAAAACTGTGTAATGGGACAAAACCTCCACACTACAAGAATCGAGGCCTTTAGCGACGACCCCTTTAGCGACGACACCAAAATCGTCGCTAAAGGCCCGCTAAACGACAAAAAATGGCAACTTTTTGACTTTTTCGGACTTTAGCCTTTAGCGACGACCCTTTCGCGACGACATTTACCTTCAGCGACGACTATATATTAAATAAATAACTAAAATTATTAATAATTCCCGCCAAATCCCGCCAAAAACCTTCAGCGACGATTTGTCGTGCCTAAAGCCAAATCTGACATTTTTATTTGATTAATAAATAATTAAATGGTTATTTAAATAATTTATAA
Source organism: Senecio squalidus (assembly GCA_910822075.1). Lineage (NCBI taxonomy): Eukaryota > Viridiplantae > Streptophyta > Magnoliopsida > Asterales > Asteraceae > Senecio > Senecio squalidus. Next base: position 70,551,693 of record CAJVGC010000001.1, on the reverse strand, counting down.
AATTTTAAAAATAATTAATTAATTTAGTTAAGCCTTTAGCGACGACAAATCGTGCCTAAAGGTGTAACTAAATTAATTAATATATTTAATAAAAATTTAATTATTTATTAAATAATTAATTAATTTAGTTACACCTTTAGGCACGATTTGTCGTCGCTAAAGGTTTAACTAAATTAATTAATTATTTTTAAAATTTTATAAATAATTAAATGTTTATTAAATATATTAATTAATTATGTAATAAATAATTAAATGTTTATTAAATATATTAATTAATTTAGTTAATAAATAATTAAATGTTAATTAATTTAAATAATATATAATGTATATGTATTAAAATTATATAATGTTAATATATATAATTTATTTTAATTAAATAATATTTAAAAAATGAAAATATAATATATCAAATTAAATAATATATAATGTTAATTTTAAATAATAATTTTTGTTTAAAATAAAATTAGTTGATAATAAGTAATTATATTATTAATGTTAATATACTTAAAATAAATGTATATACGTATTTTTAAAAATCTAATATCGTAATTAAATAATTAATACGATTAATAATCGTTTAGTGTCGTTATTACGTAGTTATGATGTAACATAATTGTCGATGAATGATCGATAGATGAATGGTCTATACAACTCTGGCATAATAATCGTTTAATGTTATAATGAAAAGTTGTAATACGACATGTCGTGGTATAACTATAACTTTAAACCATAAGCACCTAATGCTAGACCTTAAATCCTAAACTCGATCATATCCCTAAGTCATCGTAACGGTAAACCGGAATAACGTACATTAATCGACAACTATCGACTATTAAAGGTAACATGAGTTATGCCATAGTTGTATAGACCATTCATCTATCGATCATTCATCGACAATTATGTTACATCATAACTACGTAATGCTAGACCTTTAATCCTAAGTTTGTAGAATTATATGATTTGTATGTATAAAGTTGTATGAATTAAGTGTAGAAGTTGTATGAATTAAGTGTAGAATTGTATGTATAAAATTGTATGATTTGTATGTATAAAGTTGTATGAATTAAGTGTAGAAGTTGTATGAATTAAGTGTAGAATTGTATGTATAAAATTGTATGAAGTTGTATGATTTTCATAAAGTGTAGAATTGTATGGTTTGTATGTATAAAATTGTATGATTTAAATGTGTAGAATTGTATGGTTTGTATGTATATAAGTTTGTATAATGTAGGTTTAGTGATTAATTTCGGAGTAATGATACCTTAGGTCTGAAATTAATCGATCCCGTATTATACAGATGACTAGTTTAGCTCACGGAGGAGATGCCGGAGGTGATCCACCTGGTGGCCATTGGGATCCCCCTAGGGGTCATAATATTGGTAAGAATATTACTTGTTGGTTTTATTATGTTTGTTTAATTTGTTCATTTGAATTTTTCCAGATTCTGTAAAGAGGCAACGTGGAAAAACATCAAATAAAGAGTTGCGGGACTTGTGGAGAAAAAATGGTAACAAGCCTTTGAAGATCGACTTTGATGACACAGACTTGAAGACTTCTAAACCGATTGGGCCATACGGCTCAAAGTTTATTTCTTTGATCGGTACCCTTGTGAATGACAACGACTTCCCGAAACATTACGACAGCTGGGCAAAGGTGCCAATGGAATCGAAGAGGTTGATTATGCCCGAAGTGCAGGTTTGTTTTGGTTTTTATTACATTTTCGAATATTTATTAAATCTATACATTCTAACTATTATTTTTTGAATTGTAGAAATACTTCGATATTCGTAATTGGTTTGATGGTGGTCAGAGGGAGGTTTGGGCTAGAGCCGCGTTGGATTGGACATGTAAGGAGCGGTATAAGGACGCGAAAAATGAATTCAAGAAGGAGCATTTTACTGGACGGGGTGGGTACGAGAGTATTGATTTTCTTAGGGAAAATCCCCCAGAAGGAGTTGATTATAATCGTATTTGGCTTCCATTTATGAACCGAATGGAAGACCCGAAGGTCATAAATCGTTCAGTGAAAAACTCGCAAAACAGGGGCAAACAAAAGTTTGCGAGTAAACATGGAAGTCGATCCTATGCATTAAGGAGGGACTTAAAGGTAAGTAACTTTTTAATTCTTAGTTTTAATATTATTCATATAATTTGTGTTTGATTTGATATTATACTAATTTATTTCATTTGTTTGAAGCAACGTGAGGACCCGGAACACAAATATCCAAGTCTTCTCGATGATTATCGAGATCATCATACGAATAACGATGGATCTTGGGTCTCGGAGGAAGCTTTCGGTTTGCATGTAAGTAATTAGGGTAAAAGGGTAAATTGGGTCAAAGTGGGCAAAATGGGTTAAATGGATAAAAGGGGTCAAAGTGGGGGAAGATGGGTAAAATGGGTCAAAGTGGACAAAATGGGCTAAATATATAACGGGTCAATGTGGGCGAAATGGGTAAAATGAGAATAAACATGGTTAAAATTGGTCATTTGAGTCAAATGGGTCAAGGTGGGCGAAATGGGTGATATATTACTAACCAAATACAACTAACTTATAATTATTCTTATTTGGTTTATTTTGAAGCGACAAATGATGGATTTGAGGACGAGCTCCCCCTCCGCAAGTGAAGGAGAAATAATGGATGAGGTATTGGGAACTCGAAGCGGTCACCAACGAGGTCGGGGAAGAAAATTACCGATCTCTATCACGGGAGAAGGATCTTTGATGACCCCGTCTTCGAGAGAAAAAGGAAAGAGGCCTATGCAAGAACCAAATGTGATGACCACGGATGATTTCCAACGATACATGCAAGCACTCCAAGCCGTCAACCCGGGCATTGTTTTTCCCAACTTTCCAACGCCTAGTCAAAACGTGGAGGAGAACGAGGAGAACGAGGAGAACGAGGAGGAGGATGATGACGAGGATTAGTCGATGGTTAGTCATTTTGTTTAAATCAAATTAATGTTGAATGTTTGTCATTGTTGACGGTTTGGAACAATTTGGAACAATTTAATATCGACGGTTTGTAAGAATATTTAATATCGACTTTTGTAAGCGGATTTAAAGTTTATGATAATTTAGATTATTTGTTTATTGTTTTGTTTTTTAATTTTTGTTGGGAATAAGCTGTTTGGAATAAGCTGTTTGGATCGAAATAAGCAGGAAGCCGGGAATTAAGCTGTAAATAAGCTGCTGTTTTTTTTTCTGCAGGGCCCTTTAGGCATGACAAATCGTCGCCAAAGGTATATCACGTGTCGTCGCTAAAGCCATATCAAAATAATAATAATTAATTAAATAACTAATAATAAATAAATAAAAAATAAAAAATAATTAATTAAATAAATAAAAAATAATTAATTAATTAATTAATTAAATAATTAATTAATTAATTAATTAAATAATTAATTAATTAAATAATTAATTAATTAATTAATTAATTAAAAAAACGGGTTTGAAAAAGTCAAAGTGGGTCCCACGTGTCGTCGCTATAGGTTTCTGAAATCGTTGCTAAAGACCTTTCGCCACGATGCTTTAGGCACGACCCTTTAGGCACGATTTGTCGTCGCCAAAGGTCTTTAGCAACGATTTTTTGACCTTTAGGCACGATTTCAAATCGTCGCTGTAGGACCTATTTCTTGTAGTGCCATATCCTGCCTGGTGGGAGGTCGATGACGTACTTATCCCCATATCTTGTCCGAATAACCATTGGTTTTTGTTGCAGTTTAACATTTATACATTAGAATTGACCATTTTCGATAGGGATTATTCAAGTATTCCGGATGAATTTCTTGATGAGGTCAAGGAAAAATACGAAGACGGTTTATTGGGCTTTTTGCACTTGATTACCTTTTTTGGTAGGGGGAGACAATCAATTGGTGCATATCCTGTCACAAACGTTGCACAAGTCTCACAATACCCGGGTAGTAACGAGAACTCGGCATTATATGTTTGTATGTTTATAGATAGGCTCCTAAGATTTGCGGACGAAGATTACATACGAAGTGATGTATCCGAGGAGATCGTGAAAGGTTTCCGCAAACATATGGCTAATTGTTTTTATAGTAAACGTACGGCATAGTTATTTGTTGTTTTTATATTGTTGTATGTTTTATTTTTATGTTGAATAAATTTTAACGTTATCTTTTGTAATATTTTGTTTATCTTTTAATATTATATTTTCGTAATTAATTAAATAACAATTTATAATAATATTATATTTTCGTAATTGACCGGTTTAATGTTATAAGTTTAATGCTAGTTGACCGGTTTTATGTTATAAGTTGAATGCTAGTTGACCGGTTTAATGCTAGTTGTTGACCGGTTTAATGTTATAAGTTTATGTTATAACTTATGTTATACTGTATTTAACAATATTTTTATTAACTATATGATAATAATATGTTTTAAGTTTATGTTATAATTTATGTTTATAATGTTATAAGTTTATGTTATAATTTATGTTTAAAAAAACACATTGTTAAAAAAATTGTAATATAAAGAACATTACAAAAACATAATTTAAAAAAACAGTAATATAAATAACATTACAAAAACATTGTTTAAAAAAAAATTACAAATCTCTAACGACGACGAGGATGATGAACTTGACGATTCGGGTCACTTGGGGTATAACAATCTGGCGGTTGATGTTCTCTTTGCGGATACCGTCGATTACCATCTTCATTGTCAAAGTCAAACCCCTGATAGTGTACAGGTGAAAAGTCACGGTTTTGATGACTCGATTCACCACCTCGATGTTGCATCGCTGGTGGGGATGTCAAATAGTTATAATTATAACCCTCGGGAGGGGTATAATCTAAAAGTGATGACAAAAAACCTCCAGTATGGGTATAACTTTGATTCGGAAATTCGAAGGGATCGGGATCCTGACTCTGGAATGGCATTGAATCGTGAGTCGGATAGTACATCGAAGTATCAAAGTTAACCCCATGTGCGATGGTTCCGGGTTAGAGGGACCGGCCTCGTCCACGTTAGAACGTGGTTGTGCACGCCTTCGAGGGGCATCTCTTTGGAACATCTGTTGGGGTACCGGGTCATAGTGGTCCATATAATGACTCGGCAGGTGTGAAAATCGTTCATCACTATTAATCTGATCCATATACTGCTGAGACAAATTTTCACCCCCCTGATGCCATCTTGTCATACCATCCATCTGCATTTATTTTTTTTAACTTGGTGTTAACATTTTTTTAATTAATATATGTAAATTAATATAAAAGTTGATAAACATACCAGAAACTCCCGTTGTTCACCAAGAGGTTGAAACCCCTGTGACGTCGACCCTGGGTTAGTGATATAAAAAACAGTTCTAGGATGAAACCATGCAATATATTCAGGGGACGGACTAAAATCATTCACGTAGTATGATATTTGAAGATTCGCATATCGTCCGTCCCACGCGTCAGTGTAGACTTTGTGTTCATCCGCCCAACTATGATTAAACCTACCACTGCGAGATACAGCGTGTAAAACTCTACAATCATTGTCACTAAATAACGGGGGACCCGGTACATCCTGAAACATACGAAATTGCCGCATTACTCTAGTCACCGGGTGAGGTTCGACAATCTCCCAACACACGAGATACGTTTCACATCTCCAATTTTCAGAATCTATTCTACAATATGCTGGAAGTTGTTGTAGAATATCCTCGTATGGAACCCAGTTAAACTATACACCAAAAAAATATTTATTAATAAATAGGATATATAATAAAATATATTATTTAATTAGTTAACTTATTTACCTCGTGTGTGGTCAATGCTGTAAGTTGTGATCGACATGCTGTCAAAACATGTGATGTAACTCTACCAAAATTTCTCTCCGCATGTTCGTCTCCAAAACTGTTATTTTATTTAAATCATACCAAAATTTAAACCGAAAATAGATTAGATTAGCTTAAATAAGGTACATGTTAAGATAATAAGTTATCAACATTATTATTATTATATACTGCTGTAGCCACAATTTTTGTCATACCTACAATTTAATAAATGCATGTAAACGTCAACATTTAAATCAACAATTTAATAAATGCATGTAAACGTCAACATTATTATAACTTTTAATGTATGTTCCCTGTCACTAGGTGCACATATATAGATGTAGTAGCTTTTTGTAAGTATTTATTTTAGTGATTAATGAAGACATTTAAAATCATTTACACTTTTACTTTTATGACTATTTTGACCTTTTTATTTTTTGTCTTTTTTATAAGATTTATCTTAATTTGACGTTTACATGCATTTTAAAAAAGTTGTACATGGTGCTAATTTAAAAAAAATCATAAAATAAAAAACCGAAAATAGATTAGATTAGCTTAAATAAGGTACATGTTAAGATAATAAGTTATCAACATTATTATTATTATATACTGCTGTAGCCACAATTTTTGTCATACCTACAATTTTTGTTAAGATAATTTAAACATATTCATTTAGTTGAAATTTATACCTTTCTAATTAAAGATAAATTTAATAGAAAAGAATACTTAATAATATACCTTTTATAAATTTGGTTGCTTTTAATGAAATACAATTTAATAATAATAAATTAAGTAAACATACCGTCCACCGTAAGGTTCTGTACCAAAATTATAATGCGTATTGGTAACCGTAGGTGCCAAACTACTTATCCGTGTCCAAGCCCAAAGCTGCAACAAACCCAAAGGTCCGCAAGTATCGGATATGTCTGGTTTTGTTGCTTTGCATAATCTTCGATACAAATATGCAAGAATGGCACTCCCCCAACTTAACTGACCCGAACTTTCCAAATCCTCTATGTTTTCTAAATAACATAGAGGAACTCTGTTACCGGAAGTGTTGGTGAGTAAACAACCACCAATCATATGCAAAATAAAAACCCGAGCCCTCTTCATATAAACATCGTCAGAAGCGTTGCTGGGTTGCTCTCTGTGGATCTCCCTGAGTAAAGATGACATTTTAATCGACCCTTTTAGAACGTCACTTGACAAGGGCAGAAACCCCAACAACTCTACACACTTTTTTCTCCATTGATCAATGGAGAGTTTCAAATCCGTACCGGTAACAGCACCTCCGGTAACCCTAAAACCCCACAAAACTTGAACATCCTGCAGGGTCACGGTTGCTTCCCCGATACGTGGGAAGTGAAATGTGTGGGTTTCGGGCCGCCACCTTTCCACCAATGCCGTTACCAAAGCGTTATCTATTCGGCGGTTTCCAATAGAAAAAAAGCCTCCAAACCCAGCAACATCAATAAAGTGTCGGACGCGTTCATGTATGTTTGTTGTACGAACAGCAATCCAAAACTTTTCATCTCCACGCCTAACGGTCAAAGTGTTGGTGGAATCTATTGAACCATTAAACAAGAATGTAGCCCGATGGTCATGGTTTGAGTGTAACAATGATGGATCAGTTGGACCGGGGTTTAGGTTTCCAGCCATGATAACGATAAATAATAAGGTTATAACGATTATAGGAGAATGTGTGTTTGTAATAGTTTTGTGTGAATGTTAACGTGCATGGCATGGGGTTCTTGATTTATAGATGATTGATTTGGTAGGATGAGAAAATTGAATTCGGTAGGTTGGGAGATGAAAATTGAATTCGGACGGTTGGTAGGATGAGGGTTCGCGGTTACAAACAACGACCCTTCTAAAGGGTTAATTTGATGGTTTGACTTTTCTCTGACTCGCATTAATGTTTTATTGGAATATGTTGATGGTTCGCGGTTACAAACATCGACCCTATTAAAGGGGTATTTAATTGTCTGACTTTTCTGGTGGTTGAGAATGTGTTTAAATTGATGTTTAAATTCGGGTGGTTGAGAAGGTGGAATATTTATTGGGGATGTTGACCGATTATTGGTCTAGAATAATTTCATATAACTAATTCATATTCATAATGAAAACAATAAGAATACTGTTTTTATTTGATTTTTAACATATGATTATTAAAACAAAGTGTTTATTATTGGTAGATTAACTCTTTTAAAGTTGTGTATGTTGGTGTGTTTTAAGTTGTGAAAATGTGTGTTATTGTGTGTGTGTAAGTATTATGTGTATGTTGGTGTGTTTTAAGTTGGTGTATATGGTATATATAGCAAATGGTCTACGTAAAATGCATGCATTTTATCCCTTCACAGGGGTCGCAGGTCCCAGATGCGACCCCTCTAAATAATTTTTTTTTTATTTCTTCACAGAGATCGCTAGTAGGAAACGCGACCCAGCAGCTAAAACTGAGAGTTCGCACCTAGAAGGTGCGAACGGGGTAGTTTTGAAACTTGTCCCAAAACACGGGTAGTTTTGATCACCGTTTCCAAAAAGGTGGTAGTTTTATAAATTTTTCTTTATATATATCATCATCTTCACTCTAAATGTGAGTTTATATTTATATGGTATGCCAATATAAGTAACAAGTTATGGACGCAATGCTTATTCGATTGGAAATAGTTTTTGATAGAAGCTAATTGAGTTAGCTAATCTCCAAGGAAAAAAATACAGTAAATAACAAAGACAAATGGGGCAATTTTCTCAATAGAAACTCTTATGCTAGTGGTTTATAAATGTCCCCACTAACTCTACTAACTCCTAAAGTTACTGATAAACATGGAGCATGATCCCATGCAAGAAACCAACTACTCCTTTATTTGTGGACATAATTAAAACATGCATATTGACTAATTCCTCCAAAGTTGTGGACTTGAATGAACTTGCTGGACTAGGTCTAGTTATCCTCCGCATCGTGTTGGATCGCGACTGGGCTCGTATCAGTTTTCCTATCTATTAGGATAGCAAATGCGTGTTTTAATTTTACAAGATTTCAGCCTCCCCCTGAAGGCCCTCAACGTAATGTACCCCTTACATTCAAGTAGATGCCAGAAGCACATACGTTTTTGGAGACAATCAATATACCCCTCTTTTGATATTGTCTTAAACATATATCAGTAAATTGATCTAGTTGTATCTTTCTTGTCATAAAACTTTGATAGTATAATTTGTATATTTCCTATACTTTCCTGGTCTTCATGCCAATAGCTAGAGAACCGAGTAATAAGAACGATCCCAACTTCTTTTAAATAAGTCATTATTTCTCTCATTGATGTACGGGGTTTGAAAAGGATATTTCTAAATACATCTATGGATTAATTCATCAAAGATAGAGAAACACTAAGGGTGTGTTTGTTTCGTCAACCTAGAATCACAATGGATATAGGTTTGAAAATAGGTGAATTGGTGATAGATATGAATACTTAAAAAATATTGTTTGGGTAATAAATTGGGTATATATATTATTGTCATGGAATAGAGGAAGAGGAAAATGGTATATAGGACCCATTATAAAACCGAAAAAGTTAAAAAAGTAGTGGCTGAGAAAAAGTAGGACGCACTCATTTTATTAACAAAACCCACCTATTATATAAGGTATGGGTTTATGGGTTTTTCAATCGTTCAAAAACTCCAAACCTCCTAATCAAACATGTGAAATGAATACCATTCCTATTCCTTATGTCCTAAACCTATACACCAAACGACCCCTAAATGTCTATTCTTAAACCCCTTAACGGAACCTAAGATCTTTTCACATACCCATTCACACACTGTATGTTATGTTCTAGAGGTAAATGTAACAAGAAGTCATTCAACATGTGTGACAAATATGTCACCATGCTAGCAATCACAAACATAGGTCTAAATATGTATTTTATATTTTGAGGGTATAACGTGACAACCAACTTTGGAGCATATTCGTCTATTGATTGTACTTGTACTTAATTTAGAAATATGTTATGAAGTTTAGAATGTAAATAGATCGAGTTGTAAAGTGTTTCGAGCGTTTAGTGACTGTTGCGCAAAGTGTTGTGCGTCGCAGCACATATGTTGCGCAACACTTTGTTTCGTAGTGCAACACTTGTTTAAGTGTTGTGTTTGCTTAAAAGTTTAGGGTTTTATGTCACCTATAAATACCCAAACTACCAGTCATAAATGCAGTCATTTTAGAGAGAGAAACAAGTGTTACGCTACCCTAGAGAGAGAGTTTCGCAACACTTGCTACGACAGACTAAAGTCTTTATAATCGAACGTATTGATTTTATTTCGTATTGTTTACATTACGTATGGTTTAATAATATCAATCGTTTGGTTATTCGAGTGTTTTCACCATTACATATTCACTTTAAATTAATTTTGCGACTTTCTAGTGTTTGGGTCCAAACCAGGGTCCAACAAGGGTGGCCAACAAGTGGTATCAGAGCCTCTATACATCATATAGAGGTTTTTGGATCCATTTGGTGAAGATTCACGGTATTTAGGTGTAGATCTAGGATTTGGTGTTTGTTTTGAAATTCAAGATATAGGATAATATTGATAGATAGGTTATATCTAGAAAGTATGGGGTCGTAAAGTCGAGTTTTCAGTTTCGCGAAAGTAGTGCAACAGTACTGTCACGCAGGTCTTGGTTACGCAACACTCATTGTTACGCAACATCATTGTTGCGTTAGTTCTGAACTGTTTCGGTACTATTACGCTGCTGGATTTTTCTCAGAACTGTTATGCTGCTTTGTTACGTAGATAGTGCTACGCAGGACTTTGTCACACCCCGCTCAGGCGGAAACCCGAGGTGTACGGTCAATACGGTCAATACGGTATCAGAGATTTCAAAGGTTACATCAAACATAAGATAACAATACAAGCTTCCAGAGATAAATAAGAATTTGATTACATCGTTACATAAATCCGAATCAAATTACAAACAGGAACTACAAAGTTTGGATATAATGGATATAACGGGAACTAATGCAAATTGAATGTAAATAAGTTCCAAAGCTCAAATATTCACGTAGTCATACAAAATCAAAGCTTGCAAATAAGAGTAACCTCAAATCCCTGAAAAGCGTTAAAAAGAGACGTCAACATAAAGTTGGTGGGTTATAAGCATTTTCATAAAAACACGTAAGTATAAAAGTTTGGTAAGTTTTGACCCAGTAAAATCAGTAATAAAAATGATAAAGACCATAAATAATATATCTTGAATCAGGGAGTCTAGTAAGATCTATGTATAGCCCTAGATATTGTTTGCACCTAAACCTTACATCAAAAGGCAACCAAAACCCTCTACCTTAGTATGTCAAACTAAAGCAATATCACGAAAGTAAACCGGTCATAACGTCGACCCCTAGGGACCGCAAAAAGGTCAGAATCCCATAACCGCGACGGGGGTTTGTAAAACCCCTATAGATCTATTCATATGCACCGATGGCTCATAAAGAGTTAACAGGTTTTCATTGAGGGCCTTATACTACCACCAAGGCCGTATAAGTAAAGCGACACTTAAATCTAAAGGAAACATAATCTACCAGTCTAATCAAGATAATGTACGTATAAACATTTGACAAAGCTTAACATGCCCGAATAAATATTAAAAAGATAAAAGGGGCAACGTTAACTCACAGTAAAGCAATATAGTAGGTCGGGTAAAGACAAATCAAGCAACCGATGCTCCAACGCCTAATGGAGGTGTTTGTATATGTTTGTTTCAAATGAGATGGAGAAGATGGTGTTAATGGCCAAAAAGGGAAAAATGGGTGAGATCCTATTTTCCCTCACAAGAAGACAAGCCAAAAGTGGAATGGTCCCCCCACTTAACACCTCAAGTTAAAAGGACGAATTTTGTAATGATTTTGCCGTTAAGTCCCGTTAAGGACCAACTTTGAAATAGAATTTACGTTAGAGGAGTAACTAAAAAAATATATATTAAACTTTAATTTTAATCGTATAATTAAAGGCATAAAATCCCTAACTAACTTACGAGCATACTTATTCCTACTAGGCACTTAGGACTAAATACGTTTCCGACTCGGAAACCGAAATAATAAAACTAACTTGACAAAACGTAAAATACGAATACGAAACGTATATAAATAAATACCAATACGTGATAAACGCAAAATACTCGAATAACAAGTAATAGGATCAAAACGAATAACGAAAATAAAACGATAAAAAGAATAATGACCAATTAAGCTAATACCTTGGAAATTCGCGGTTGTCACAGACTTTAAGTGTTACGCAGGATTTCAGTGTTATGTAAGTCACGTAACACACTGTTGCGCAGGTCTTCTCACTATTACACAGGTTGCGCAACAGTTGTTCTGAACATTTTCACAAGCCGTTACACAACTCGAATTGCTTCAGAATTGTTACGGTAGTGATTAGGTTAGGGGACTTAGTTCTTTAGCTTGGTTTCTACTTCGATTCGGGTATTCGTTTGTTTGTGTGGGTTGTTTATTCGAGCATTCGGGTATTTGTGCATTCGGAAACTTGTGTTATAGGTTATTCGGGTATTCAAGGATTCGTGTGATCAGATTTTTCGTTTATTCGGGTTTTTCTTGTGTTGAAAGGGTTTGTATTGTTGCGGTATTTGTGATTTCTCGGGTATTGTGATAGTTTGGTGATCATGGCTCTTATTACGAATGCGGATTCGTATGAGATGGAAGTCAACAGAAATCCACTCCTTCCACCAAAGTATGAAAAGCACGTTACTCTTGATGATTGGGTTTCACAATTCACTACTTTTGTTTCATACACCGATTCCGGAATGTGAATTACCATCCTTACTCGGTACGTGGCTCCACTTCAAGTCACTGCAACCGATGAAGTGCGCTTACCGAAGCCTCTTCATGAGTTAACTGAAGTCGAAAAAGCTGCATATGCTAAAGACCAAAAGGCTCTCGCATCAATTCAACTATGTTTAACTAATGAGATGAAATTGGTTTTCAGACAACATGCAACTGCATATGATCTATGGCATGCGATATTGAAAGGACGCGGTGGAAATGATGCAATGAAGAAGATTAGACGAGATTTGTTGAGAAGACAATTTGATAATTTTCTTGTTTTGCTAATGAAAGCCTAAATATGTTGATTTCTAGATATTGTAGATTGACAAACGATTCATTATCTGAATAGTTTGCCTGGACAATGGGAAATGCGTGTTTTGTTGTTAAAAAATAAAGATGAACTTAAAGATTGGGACTTTGATGAACTAATTGAGAAGTTCAAAGTGTACAATCGTGAGATGCAGCAAAAGGCATTCGGTGATGGCAATAGAACCCGAGACATTACTCATCGTGAAAACCAAGGAGTTTCTTTCCTCTCAGATATTTTATATTAACAAATGAAACATCCTCAACTGCCTCTATCACCTTGCCTAGCTCATCAAGCCATAATGTTTCTTTGTCGAGCAATCAAATGAACTTAAGTTCTCCGATTTCCACCACAACTTCTTGTTCAAACACGATGTGTGGACATTTACAGTTTCAAGGCAATGAAACTTATACTTCCTCACCATTTCTTAAGTCTCAAGCTTCCTCTTCACAAGCTCATGGCTCGTTGCAAGCAGTGCATGAAGGACTACAGTCATGCTTCCTTACAGCTTACGATGCTCTGGAAGAAATGGATCGCTAATGGAGCATGCCGCTGCTTACGACGAGAATCAAGAATTTTTTGCAAAGAACTGGTAAAAATCACATTGGAGGAAACAGCCGTTCGGGAATGGGTTTTGACAAGTCTAAAGTTAAGTGTTATCGGTGTAACAACTACGAACACTTCGCAAGAGAATGCGGTCAAGCCTCTCGTGGAGATCGAGGACCTTTTCAGGGATCAAGAAATGCAAATCAAGGTCAAGGATATCAAGCGCCACCTCGGGGTCCTTCGTATCAGCAAGGAACTAGTTATCAACGACCAGCTACCTTTAAATCCACGACGTAGAGAGGGACAACAACAATTCCTCTACAACTCTTATGGTTCGAGACAGCAAGGTTAACTGGAATCTACATGAAGACACTTCTCCCAGAGTTGATCAACATGCTCTTATCGCAATTGCGTCTGAGGAATCGTCACAAACACCAGAGCTAGACGCCGATGCTTTTAAAGAACCATGTAACAAATGCACTGAGTTAGAGAATAAGTTCGCACTGTGGAAACAACACAATGCGAACTTGATGACTGATATTAGAAAATTGACAGAAATTAACGTTGTTTTACAAGAATCTAAAATGCAATTTGAAGCATATCGTAAAGAAAACGCTATTGAAATTTCAGATTTAAAAGTAATTGTCAAAAACCATGTTTCTACAATAAACAACTATACTGAAGAGCTTGCAAAACATAAACGAAAAGTTTTCAAAAAAGAAATATGTCAAAAGTTTCGTCGAAAGTACAAGCTACATCAAACGGGGAGTTTGTTGGAGCATATTCGTCTATTGATTGTACTTGTAATTAGTTTAGAAATATGTCGTGAAGTTTAGAATGTAAATAGATCGAGTTGTAAAGTGTTTCGAGCGTTTAGTGATTGTTGCGCAAAGTGTTGTGCAACACTTTGTTTCGTAGCACAACACTTGTTTAAGTGTTGCATTTGCGTAACAGTTTAGGGTTTTATGTCACCTATAAATACCCCAACTACTAGTTATAAATGCAACCGTTTTAGAGAGAGAAACAAGTGTTACGCTACCCTAGAGAGAGAGTTGCGCAACACTTGCTACGACGGTCTAAAGTCTTTGTAATCGAACGTATTGATGTTATTTCGTATTGTTTACATTACGTAAGGTTTAATAATATCAATCGTTTGGTTATTTAAGTGTTTTCACCATTACATATTCGCTTTAAAGTAATTCCACGACTTTTTAGTGTTTTGGTCCAAACCGGGGTTCAACGAGTGTGACCAACACCAACAAAAGAATCGTCAACCATTCTCACCAAAATTAATGACTTTGGATTGCTAAGAAAACCCACTTAAACTACATGTTCAAAAGATAGAATTTTTTTTTTCTCAAAAGTTAAAAGGGCAAGGACTCCAAATTAAAAGAGTGTCAAGTTAATCAAGGTAGACCCATGAGCCCTAACAAAAGACTATATCATGAACATTCCTCGACTCATATTAAGAAAGTTAAAAATGTGGGAGATCTTTAGATCGATGTACTTTAGGATTTGGACTATAATTTGAACTATTCAGAAAAAAGAAGATGTTTAGTTTTTTTAAATTTCTGAAAAGGTGCAACTAAAACCTAAAACCAATAAATTTAACCTACACTTTCTGATAAATATCATTTTTAACTAGATACTTTTAAAGTCACTAATTGTCCTCCTATATCAATAGAACAAATCTTAAGCAAGTTTTCGTTCTTTTTCTCTTTTTATGCTTTTCAACTAACAATTTTTCTAAATAGGCAAAAACGTTTTGTCACCCACTTAAAGCGAGATGAATAAACGATGAAGACTAAAAAGTGATGTAAGATGACATTGTCCAAGGACGGATACACAACCCCAAAGATAAAGACAAGTCATTACGGTATCTCTTGCTAGCAAGGCGCTAGCTAAGCTTGTAATTATTATAGCTCTCTAAAAGCAAATTAATACAAACAATAATAGTAAGATTTCAAATTCAACATCGAACTAATTTCAATTCGTAGGACTACAGACCATGAAAAGATGAAGGTAAACCACAATAAGAAACATACTTGCCCCGTGAGCATACATATATCTAAGAGAGCAACCAAACTCCTTCAACACAACTTGACATGTTTAATTAAAGGAAATTAGTCTTTTGACATAGTAACCAAATAACCCATTCATTTTATCATATATTGGAGGTATAAATTATCAGACATTTTGAAATTATGAATCCACAAATGTGCACCGACATCACCTCTTGATTACGACTTTGTGACTTCATAACAATATCTTGTCTACAACTTACCTATGAGCACAAAAATGTTAGGAAAATAAGTTTCTTAATAAGGTAAGATTCTAATAAGAGACCACTTTCATAAAATAATAGTTTAGCACTTATTTTTGTGGGTTAGACGGAATTATGTTTTGGGATAATGTAAAAAAAGAATTATTCTTATATTTGGCAATGAAATCCAGAACCGAAAAACCTTTTACGTAGTTATTTATGTATGTTTATCTCATATTTATCGATTCCTCGAAGTTCTAAGAGTTATTCTTAGTGCAATTGTCAAAAATTAGGGTTTTCAAAAGTACGAGTTTAGGCTGGTTGTGATCACGTAGTTGATAAACATGATGCTTACAAACTAAAAAAATGGACTCACTAAACACATACAACCTAAATGAGGTCAATTTGTGTTTGTCAATGAACTTGCTAAAAAAGACAAGCTTACTAAATGGTGTGCACTCATTAGATTTAGGCGTTTGTTGAGCATAGCCCTCGAGACTAAAGATATGAAATTCAGACACGTATAATAGTGTTGTACCAAAGTGATTCTTAAAAACAGTGAGCAATTATTTAAATGATCTAATGGATATATAATATACAATTCAATTATACGTGATTAAACTTTTTAAACATAACCCCACAGACTATATTTAGCAAAATCCTTCATTTATACACCCAAAACCAAGCTAGTCACTTGTGAACTCGTTGATCAAAGTCGGAACTTGGCGTTAGCACCCCACAAAGGGGTAACCCAATTGCCCCGTTATTTTGTCCTCGGCATATCAGTGTAGATAGGTGTGCACTTTGAATCTTATGACCCGTTTAGGACTTGACATATTTTAGTTACACTAAAATGTCTAACCAAAGTTAACATAGTTTTTCTGATAATATGATAACACATGCAATATAATTCATGTTCAAAAAGTTTTTTATATTCATTTAGAGAAAGAACTTATACAACATTGGTGCCTCACATTATTTATTGTCAATAAGATAAGAATTTCAAATTCCATTCATGTTAGTGGCAGCTTTGTTTCTTGTCTTTTTTGAGTTTTCTTTAACCTCCATGACATGTGTAAAAAGTAACCGCACGAGTGTTATGTTACTTATTTTATATAGGATAACATTAGATTATAATTTAAAAAGAAAAGATTAAACTAACAGGTTGGTTAATTTTACGATAAATGAGACATTTGTGAATGAGAGTAGTCACGAGTGTTACGACAAGTTGAGAGAGTGTTTTGACATGTTCGATCTGAGACTCGGTTCTAGTCATTCAAATAAAGAAAATTACTAGTTTCAATTTGTTTATTGATTTTAGGGTTAAGGCCGAACCATCCAAATATCGTGTGGGTGTGTGGGTGTGTTTTCTTTCGGTTTTATTTTATGAATATCGTTGTGTCGATTTCTTGTTGAGGCAACCGATCCCACCAATAATAGAGCATTAAAACATACTAATGTATGATATACTTGAATAATTAGAGTGTAAAACATGTGTAAACACAAGTCAAATAGAAGGTACTACATGAAACAAAATGTAGGTTTTCTAGTAAACAATGGTTTGGGTATTTGTTTATTTGAACATAAAGTGTTGTTAGCTTTATAGCTATATATTTGTTTAATATTTGTTAATAATTTCTTTTTGAAGCACTAATTGCCACCAAGAATTAAAAAAAAATGAAATTGTACATGGTGTAGAATTGTCGACAATTGTTATTGTATGCTAGTCTAATTCCACTAAGATATTGTGGGTACAACTTCTAAAAAGTTATTGCAAATGTCAACCAAGGTCTTCTTACATATGATGTAGTTGACCAAATATTTTCTTACTTTCAAAGTAGCAATTTGTTTTCTCTATCATTTGCTTTTTATTGTATTTTCTACAACCTTTCAAATGTTTCATTACTCGTCTCGTTTCGTTATGATGAAGACAGGAACATAAAGCGGATACACCGCTTAAAACTCATGTCGAGAGAGACGTATCAAAATGTAGTAGCCAAAATATGTTACATTTACAAGTATAAAGGCTATTCTTTCTCATTTCAATTATTCAAAATGCAATTAAAAAATAAGTACTTCAAATAATTATAACCGAGAGCATCTTCGATTGTAGGTTTATAAAAAGCTTTAAAAAATAATGAAGAGGTTCATATTTTCTTATGTCTTTGTGGCTTGAAAAGATCCAAAATTATAAAAGAGATTTATAACTTTTAATAAATTTATGAGATTTGAGAATGTAATCCTTTATTAGGGTTCGGGTGTGGGTCATGTTTTGACTTTTGAAAACACCACTAGACCCAATTAAACTAATTATGGGTCGGGTTAATCCGATTAACACAATCACATTTTACTGATTAAACACCCCAACCGTCCCAAATTAAGTAGGGGAGTTCCCAATTTTTCTTGCAGCAAGAAAATATAATTAAACAAAAATAACAGGATTTTCTTTTTTACCAAGATAAAAAACATAATTTGCGGACATTGCCTGCATATTTCATGTTATCTGATTTTAAACTGAAATTCTATAGAGAAACAAATAACGCAATCGTTGTATTGAAAACCATAAGTTGAAATTTCCATCGACAAAACAGAAACCATAGCTTAAGTACAGATGGTATATATAACCATATATATACATAAATATCAGAGAACAGATAATAAACAGAATAAAACATTAAATAGGACGGACTCCATTGAGGTTACAAAAAAAAGTCAAAGGAGAATCCATAAGTTTAAACAGAAACTATAATAGCACATTCATTCCCATGTCACCGAAATCATGGAATTGGCCAGACCCGACTGGTCAAACGTTGAGTTGCTGTCATAGTCCAAATCCTTCACGGCACCAGGAATTGCATGAGTCAACCGAAACGGCTTTTCATCACTACCCTCTAAGTTCACATTGCAGAATGACCACAGCAACTGGAAACACAAACAATTAAAAAAAACAAAATCGTCTTCAAAATAAGAAAAATCAAATGTGTTAAAAGAAGGTTACTTGTATGGGATCAGAGCGTAAAAAGTTCCTCTGAAGCCTACGTCCGTCTGGAAGACGAACTCCGACCCTGCAAAGCAAATTCCTGTCAACCTTTGGTTCTTCAGGCAACGTTGGATAAGTTTGTTTTTCAGATTTCGGGGTTTCTTTTTCGACATTATTTGCATTGGAATCTTTTGACGGTTCTTCAACGTCCTTCATGGTTCCCAAAGATAACGCTCGAGCCAGCTTCATGTCTTCGTCTTCTTCATCCACTGCACAAGCATTTTCTTCATATATAATAAATCAATGTGTATAAAAAATGATTACAAGGATATTTTTTTTTTATAAAAACGCCATTAAAACCTGGTGTAGCTTGGATTTTGGGAGGTGGGGCCTGAGAATTTTCTCGTGGACGTTTGTTGGACAAGGTGAAATGATGATCCTTAGGGCTACCATCCATGAATTGCAACAGATCCTATAATTAAAATATAATCTTTGAACTTTGAGTTTCGAGTGTAAAATATGCATATTTTTCAAACAGTTATATTAGACATTAAATATACCTCCAAAAGATTTTCGGGTTGAATCATTCCACGCCATAAGCGCATTTTTTGACCCGTGACAGGGTCAATGACAAGAGTTACGGGAACAGAATCCAACTTATAGTATGTTTTTATCTTGCTGCCGTCTTCTGTATCTTCACATACCTAAATGCACAATGAAAAAAGAAAATTGACTATACAGGTTAAAAACATGATTACAAGTCTATAAAAATCAAGAATAATGAGGTAACCAATTTGACATGGTACCAACGCTTTCTATCGTACGAACATAGTGGTTAGACAACTTTCGAGAGAACACTAAAATATCTTTTATTTCTTTGTATAAAGGGGCAAATCCCACCTGAACCAACTTTGTTGACCTGCACCAAACAACCTTTTTCCTAACTATTTCGTTAGTCTCCTATACATAGGAAATAAATCATTTCCTTATTTATTTAACCTTACTCGGCCTTCGTGAAACAGCCTTCCTAGTATTAAAATATATAGCTAAATGAATTACCAGTAAACTTAAACTCAAAAGATCTTAAACATTCTTGACTTAATATTGACATATACGTGATAAAATAAGTTTCAAAAACAAAGTACCTATCGGAATTAAAATGCTTAAATAAATCATTAATACTTAGTAACAACATGTATTCTTTCTCAAAGGATATATATTCAACAAGTTCTGTAAAGATTGGATAAATTCCTACATAGCGAAAAATCCACACTGGTTTGTCTCACTATTAAACTCTATCCAATCACTCATCCTCATAATTCAGCCTACTAACCTTTCCATCCTTCCTTCCTACAGAACTTAAACGTAAAAGCACTCTTGTGTGTTTTTACTGTCAGCCTTGATTGTAAAAAGCACTAGGCGATCCGAAGCGTTTGGGTCTCAAAATCAGAGGCCCAATGAGAGAGGCATGTAGGCGCCGGTTTTACAAAATGCTTTAAATTAGTTATACATCAAGTTTTTACTTTATAAAGGCTTAAAGTTCAAAATACTTCATAATTCAGACATAAAGTAGTCCAAAACTAGCCTTAAACTAGATTTAAAAAATAAACCCAATGCAAAATATGCCCGATAACTAGTTATTGAACAGAAAGGGCTTATAAGTATGATTCTATCAAAACCCTTGAGGGGTGGCTTAGAGAAAATCGGAGAAAAAAAGCGCCTCATGCACTACCTAGCGGCTCACATCATCTGATGCGATCAGGCTGGTGCCTCACACCTCAGGCGTGCATTTTAAACCAAGCTGTCACCATTGACCTCTATGCAGCAATGGCATCAATCGAAGTAGTCTCACTGTCATTATGTTCATGTAAGGGAAGAATGAAAGTTATAAAATCCTTCAACAACTAAGCTAGTTTGGATGGATCCGTTTCTCATTGCATAAATATATGTTTTCAATTACAGTAATATGATTTGTCATTTAGGATGATTGGATTTTACGTAATTCCCTTATCCAGGTTTATTTTGTTTCGGTGTTTAGACCTACTAATGTCATACAAATAATTCCCACTATTCCAGAGTAAACAACCTTGTGAGCACAATTATTATATACAATATCAAATGAGAAATAATAACCTGCCAAAAGATGAAATTTGAGGTGATTGTTTGAGCAACAGCTTCATTGGCCCAAGTATCACGGTTAAGCTGCACAAAAACAACACATGATTATAACATCCAACTGCATAATAGAACTTCGTATTTATAGGGACAATTATTTCGGGATATACCATGTGTGAGCTGAATTCTCTCGTAGATTGCAAGTTCACTAGTAGCCATCGGTCTTGGGTTTTAGCAGCTTCTTTTGCCTGCCATTTTAACAAATCGAAAAATAAGTTTGAGGAAATAACACGACTAATAGCATTTAAACCTAATTTTAACAAACAAAGTAACCTCAGAAAGACACAATGGTTATTATACTAAAAGAAAAGCTTGCTTGTGCATTTAACCCAAGTAAAATCTAGCTAACCAGTAATATAAAGTATATACATTCCATGCCGAATTTCTTAGCTTTTATTTCTGGCCTAGAATAATGAAGATTTCCGCTTCTAAAACTTTTTGTCACGTTTAAAGATAATTTCTACAGATTTTATTTCTTTAATGCTCAATAGAAACCAAACTACGATCCAGACAACTTATGATTGCCAAATTCTTACAGCCATCAACAATGTTTGATCAAGATAAAAGGTTCAATAAAAAAATATACTTTTCAAACATATTATATGAAATATATTCAAAGGTTATTTTTTGCAAAATGAATTTAGATGCTCGTGCATAGGAAAAATAGATTATATTAAGTACTATAAATTTATTTATGTCGGGACTAGAAGATCAAAAAATTTACCTTCTCAAATGATCCATGGTACATTATGCCAAAAGGTGGTCGATATAAGGTAGCAAGATTCTCTCGAGCAGCATGAGTCGTAGATGCAGAACCTTGATCTGTTTCCCATACTCCAGGGCGTTTTAGTTCCTCCTCAAAGTTACGGAACGGAACCACCGTATGAGCTTCACGAGGGTTGAACCCCATTCTCGATCCTCTTTATACATAGCAAACAAAAAATAACAAACTAAAAATCCGTCTACATTATAACAATAAACAAAATAAAACTGAATACACATAAATAAATCCACCGTACCCATAGAGCATTGGACTGTCATAAAGAACATCCCTTTTCACTGGTAAAGGTGCACGAACATCACTTCCTTCAACAACATTTTCCGACCCAATGTCATTCTCCAAGCCTCTGAGACCCCAATTAAATCAAATTCATATTACCAAAAAAATAATTTAACCAACAATATAAAAAATCCACATACCCCGCAATTGGGTCAGACAAAAGCCCGTTACTTTGCATTGGCGGAACGTCAGGAAACGCCACCGCAGGTATCGCTCCACCGTCAAGTCCTACATAAAAAAGCTGAAGTGCATCTTCAAGCTTCCAGTTTGTAGCCTAAAAATATACCTCAAACAATCAAAAATCAATAAATAAAAAAAATAAATAAAAACAAAAAATCCCAAATAAAAATCCATCAATTCTAATAATCCTACATCATCAACCCTAATAAAAAAAAAATACCCAATTAATCAAAACCCTTAAAAATCCAAACTTTATCAAAACCCACAAAACAAACACTAAAAAGATCATATATATACATATATATAGATATATATATATATATATATATATATATATATATATATATATATATATATATATATATATATATATATATATATATATATATATATATATATATATAGCCATATGTATGTATATACCTGTAAGAACTGTCTAGCAGTATCGGGTGTTTGGCCAACAGCAATTTCAAGAAAAGAAGAGACCATTGTTTGCTGATCGGATGCACTATCCATGTTTAATTGTTCAATCAAAACCCTAAATGGGGAAATTGGATTTTTAGGAGATTTGGGGTCGATTCAAGATTATTATTATCGAAATAAAAAAGGTTGGTTACTTGATCCCAAGTTGATGTCACACTCAATCTTTATATATATTTTTCACTAAATTCATTTATAAGAAAAGCAAATTTAAAAATATGATATACATAAATGAAATAAGTTAATCTAATCGACTAAAAGATGGCGAGTGTATAATATTTACAAGTAAACAGTGTGTGGTATACTTTCAAAATCAAGAAGATTAAACATGTCATATTTTTCAAATCGAAATAAACATATTTGTAATTATCTCTACTTTATATTTTGTTATACATAAATAATTTTACCAAATGGGCTAATAGCGTAGAATAAGTCGAATTACCCAAATAGGTTGAATGACTACATATTAAATTTTCCTAATGATCGAAGGATAAACTAATAGAAGGTGTAATTTTATTAATGGTTAGAATAGATAAAGTTACCCCATATTGCCAAATTTATTAGAGGAAATGGTTGAACGAGAAACAATTATAGCAACTCTTTTTATGCCTCAAATTGCCAAACTTAAAATTGTTACCTTAAAATTCATATTATAACACGAACGACCAAATAAGAAAGTATTATACTTAATATAAAGCCGGAAGTAACGAATAAGAAACTATTAAAACTCATTGTCATATCAATAATTCTTTTCTATCCCGAAATGTGAGCCGAAAATCGTTACCGCATAATTTGTTTTGGCCCCAAAGACCGCCCCATAAACCATTACTCTTACGCATAAATCACGAGTCGAATTGGAAACTGCAAGAAATCATTATCACACTACAACTTTTCGTTGTCGCTACATCGCGCGAGTTCTATACTAGTACATTTAAAAATGCCTTTTAGTTTTGATTTTTTGTTAAAAAAATTATTAGCAACGTCAACGGAAGTTTTGTTAAAAAAATTATTAGCAACGCCAACGGAATTTTTGTGATAGTTTCCAATAAGTCCTTAGTGTTTAAATTATACCAATAACTATGATTACTGTATTCGTATTATACAACGGTTTTGAACATAAATAAGATGTTATGGTTAAACATAATGAAATGTGTTTTGTTGTTTCTTTGAAAAATTGAATATGTTTTGAATTGGTTTTGTATATTTCACTCTAAGTATATCAACATAAGTTTAATTCATATTTTGTTTGATCAAAGAAAGTGATGTTTGGGTGATTTCAGCCTTAGATCTCATAACATTGCACACCTAACAAACTCTTAACGAGTTTAAGGTGATTAGGGTTGAAGATGGTAAAGTGTTCTTGCTATGGGCGCAATATGAACAGAGTTTGTGTGTGTGTGTAGTATGAACTGAATATGTATTCAACCTGTAGAAGATCGTACCATTGTTGGTATTTTAAGCTAATATCTCCTTAGAAGTTCCGGCGTCTAGCCATTTAATAATCCTTATGTCCCAATTGATGATGGACATAATGATCCAACGTTCATGTCATTATGCCACACATAATGACCTAACGCATATCATTATGATGAATATAATGAGTAACGATCTAATTAAATGTCACAACAGTCGGACTACTAGTGCTAGACTACTAGTGTCGGACTACATGTGCTAGAGAGTCGGACTACAAGTGTTAGAGAGTTTGGCTACAAATGCCAGAGAGACGGACTACAAGTGCCAGAGAGTTAGACTATAAGTGCCATAGAGTTGGACTACAAGTGCCACAGAGCTGGACTACAAGTACCACAGTTTCGGACCACGATTGTGATACGCCAGATTGTCGGTCCAATAATCGAGAGAGAGATTTTTTATAAGAGTTGGGGATTAGTCATGAATCTTTTACTAGTACTTGCGTAAAAGTTGGGATGGCAAAACAGCCTGAAACCGATGGGAAAACCCGAAACCCAAAAATATGGGTCGGGTTGGTGGGTTTGCAAACGGGGTATGGGTACAGAAAAAATATATTTCGCAGATATTGGTATGGGTTTTGACAATACACGTATTTATACTCATACCCGTGTACCCGTACCCGTATTAACAATAATCTTTTATAAAATAAGTAATACTGATAATAACATTTAGTTACATATACTTTAATTCATTTACTTATTTGAAATTATAAGTTTGAAACCGTTTGTTTTAAAAGTTTAGAACTCGAATATAAGATGTATATCATGGTATTATAAAGGGTCAGTATTTTTTAAGCCAATAACTCGACACTATGTGCGGAATAAACTTAAACGGGAATACCCGATACTTGCGGATATACCCGAAAAACTGAAGGGTAAAACTTATTGGGTACCCGATGGATATTGGGTTGGATATGGGTATACTTTTTATTAACGGATGTGGGTATGGGTTTAGTAATACCCGCCTCAAACCCGTCCCATTATCATCCCAATGTAAAAGGTATAAATACCAGTTACGTAGTTAGTGGTAATTATCTCCTAGGTCGTCACTAATGAACTCAATGAATTGAAAACAGTTCTCTAAAACATTGTTATTACTCCTTAGTTGAGTTTTACAGATAAGGGGTTTGGTTTGTTTTTCTGACTACACTAATAAAGCATAAAAGAAAGATAAAGTAAACAAATAGTCATGTATTTGGAAAGCAATAGATAAGAAAAGTTGTTTACAAGGATGTCAGCTCATGCTATTACGGGAAGTTCAAATTAATAGGTTAAGTTCTTACTGTAATATCTCTTTTATCGAATGAGCCTTATTTGTAGCTCAACTGTTTGTATAACGCGAAGCTCTCCACAATCATACAGATAGCTTATCACTGTGAGTTACAGATATGTACTGTTACATTTGCTAGGAATTGTCCTGGACAATGTAATCAGTCTAGTCAATGGTCATGATACATCCCATTTAAGCTCTTGAGTCATGATTCGTTCGTCTTAATGACAATACATGAAACGGGGAAATTCCCCACGAAGATAGTTAGGTATGTCTCGGTTACGTGTTGACCAGAATGTTCATCATTCTCATTTATTCAATATATTATAGTAATACTTAACTATACATGGAAAGCAGATAGATGATATGAGTTGTTATTCACTGTTTCACTTCTCACTATCCACCAACGATGTTGAAACCATACTCTGATGTCAAAACCTCACTCCCAAAATCGAATAACCCCATCTTCTTTGTAACCGAACCTCTACAATTAAATGTCTCTTATAACATACTACCAAAACCGAAAGAAACAAAACCTAATTTGTTTCTTCGAATTGAAACCGAATTAGTAGATCGACACATAACTGCTCTACTGTTGTTGTGGGTCGCGACGATGTAACTTTCGCCAGTAGGAGTGGCGGTGGAGAGCTTACTGCACAGTCGCGAGGTTTTGAATGATTTGCGATCGTGGTTGCCGGAATGTGTGGTGTTTGGTGTTAAGAGGGCGGCCTGATTGGAAGTTGAGTCGATGAGAAAAAGGATAATTGTTGTGTTGTCTGTGTGTTTAATAGAGAGAAAGTTTGTGTGTGTGTCAAAATGACTATCATAACCTCATGTGCGTTGCATATGAGTCTCACTAACGATAGATTTAACGTGTCATCCAGTATAGGGGACGGTTCGTGCAATAAAAAATAAATTTAGTGATGAACGGTGTAATAAAAAAACTTATAGGGATGAACAATGAAATTTCGTGAAACAATAGGGACCATTCATTTAATTAACTCTTCGATATTTTTTCTACATTTAGGTAATTTATACATTTTATAGTAATTCTATATTTTAAATTTTACCTATTAGTTATAAAATCAAATGGGATTTTATCGTTAGAATTTCAATACCTTAAAAAAATCGACAAAAGTATATTTAACACCATACTCTAATTAAAGATAAAAACACGATGATCGCAACTGTATAATTGGTTTCGTCTAACGATTAACGGTTTGTAGATAATTTAAGTTTTTTTTAAAGTAGATTTTTATTTAAATCTTAGCATTAAATTAAAATGAGATTAATTGTCAAGTTTATATCTTTTGATATTTAGAAGTTTTCTTTTATCATTTCTCTACTTTATATCATTATACTAATTCTAATACTTAATTAAAAGTCATAAAATAATTATTATATCTATTAATATGATTGTAACAAAAATACAAATTCAAAGTATTCTCTTTTAGATTAAAATTTTAAAAAATTAAATATTCAGAAACAAAACTTTAGTTAATAGCAAAAAATGTATGTTTTAAAACCCGTTTGTATATGTACATAAAGACATAATAGCTACCATACACATTATAAAGCATAAGGTTTCTATTAGTCGAGGAATTTTTGGAACAAACTATTGTTGGGAAAAAGTGCCATGATTGACAAAAGATACATATTTTTACTTTAGCACTACATGATCATGGTATGCTTAGGAGGTTGTATTTTTGTCTCTGCAAACCGTAAACGTTGTCAAAGAATTTGTTAAAAATCACAGGTAAATTATAAACGAGCGTATGAATTCAATGACCGGATCTCTTTAATCGTGTATCTATTGGCACTTTCCTAAAGTAATATTTCGACTTCGACCCTATATTACATGGTATCACGAAATTCACTTTAGGATAAGAAAGAAATAAAATTTGTTTTGGGACAAACACATGAACAAATCTAGATTCGCCTGTTCCATGTAAATAATTTCAAAGTGATAAGAAAGAGATAAAATTTGTTTTGGGACAAACACATGAACAAATTATTTATATTAGCCTCGCTTTGCAATAAAAAAAACCTTGAAAGTGTTTGTGAATGTTGTTTTTCCTGATATAAATAATTTTAAAGTTATCAATGGTTGTAACCATCTAAAAACGGTTTTTCGTGAAAGACAAGTCACATGTGGTTTCAATGACCAACGTCGATCAACGGGTCATAAGAGAACATTATAAACGACCGCTACACTTGGCCAAATTCGTTGTTCAAAAGAGGCGCTGCCTCGGACCCTTGTCATGGAGCAAGTTGGTGCGGCCTCTTTGTAAAACTCTCCATTTTGGTTACCACTTATCAGCATGTGTCTTAAACAAAATAGGTAGTAACCCGCGCGATTTAGATCATGCTTACCTGGATTTTAACCTTGACATTTTCACAAAAATAAAAGATTCTACAAAACAAAACAATGAATCACAACGATTAAACCAAAATGAAACAATATCGCCTTACTACAAGAAAAAATGGGCATAAAACACCGAAAGGTTTCCCCGACGTCGTCGTAGAAATCCCACACCAGGAGAACAATTAGAAAACGTTCATAAATGATTCAAAATATTCGTAGCCAGAGTAGATTAAAAAACAAAAACAAAAGCAAAATGCAAAGCTAAACAACGTAGCTCATAGATAGTTCTTCAACTTGCATATCTTCAAAAGTAAGTTTATCCACCTGAACGAAATTTACCATCACAAATCAATAACCAAAACAACCTTATCAGGAGTTAAAAACACCACACAATCTCGACGAGAACCAATGAAAATAACACATTTGGAAAATATTTTTGATCCAAAATCTGGACCACATGAAAGCAGTCAAGGACAATAATAAGAGATGGAAGAGATTTATCCTACGTACCTTAATTTAGAAGCCCGGTGACAGATCATGCAATGGGGTGTTCATCATCTTCTTGACGTCGGATATATACAATCTGATTGATCAAGCAGAAGTAGTGTCTCCGTGTAGGGGCACACGAAGAATGAACCTATTATTCCATGAATCCCAAGATCTTTGAAGTGTTGTGATGAGGGTCCATAAACTTCAATAGTGGAATTTTCTTCAATAGTGGAATTCTCTTCATTCTCCTCTCGCGTTTCAATTATAGGTTCACCGGTCTTCCTAAATCCGAGTAGTCTCATTATTGATGCATGTGGTGGGTTAATGGTTAGTAACTTTGTAAATGATATTGTAACACCCTGATCCATGATCCATACAACCCAAACTGGATTGTTCTTTTCAAGCACAACAAGAGAGTCTCTCAGCTTAGACATGGACAAAATACCAAACTTATGTGCCATACTTTCGGGTAGGTCTATCACACTAAATTCTCTAGTAGTCATATTAAATGATATAATCAGTTTATTTATCTGAGTTCCACCGTTCAAAAACATATTATTGATGTTAATTCCACTGTTTTCAACACGAAAGGTTATCCATAGCATCCCAATACATAAACCTACCTATAACTACATGTGAGCGAGTAGGTCTAATTGATCCAGTAGGCAGATTGCTGGATGTAATCGCGGTGCAAGTCCCTGAGCTCAATGTAAAAACGTCAACTTCCCAAGGGACGATTACATTATTTTTTATATCAGAATAAGAAATCTTGACAATGGTCGGATCGCTAGTGATTGGACAAACTCCAAAACCTAATGTAGTATGAAAAAACTTTTTTCATGCACATGAATACCAACAGATGTTCTGATTGAAGGATTCCAAAAAACAGCCGTTTTCGTTAAACGATCAATCACTATCTTGCAATGGATATTGACCATACAAGCACAACAAGCCGTGAGAGCCACCAACTACTCTAGGAAACCTAAGTTTATCATTACGTAAGTAAACAGTTGGAGCAAAGTACTCTTGTTGGGTGAAGGTGTCATCATCCACTAAAGAAACATATTTTTTGTTATATATGTTGGTCGCCTAAACCGAATCTCCTTTGAACCCTAAAAGCTATTGATTGCGGAATAACCAATAACTATAAGTAAAACGGTGAAGAACAGAAGCAATAACCAAATGAATGATTCTATTAAGCTTACGTGTTTGTTTACAATCACGAATAGAACCTAAACACTCGATTACAAGACTTTAACACTCAAGAACAAAGAGTTACGTTCACTAAACCCTAGCTCACGTAACTAATAACGACTTGAATGCTCTGACAACTTTCAACAACCGCATTTATGATCCCGAGGCTGCTATTTATAGGCGGCCCGAAATCCCACATGAGTTACGCTCACGTAACTCTTTGGAAAAGAGTTACGTGCGTAACTCTCCTAGTTACGCACGTAACTCACGAGTTACGTGACCGTAACTCAGTTACTTGACGTAACTGTTTTCGTAAATGCGTTTGGACTTTACAACTCGATCTAATTACATTATAACTCTAAGACACGTTCAAATGAATACAATCTACAGACATTATGTTCCAACAAACTCCCCCTTGGATGTAGCTTGTATTCTTCAAAATTTTCTTGAACTTTAGGTGTCGAGAGATCGAGAGTTGATCCTTTAAACTTCACTGAGCTTCTACGGTGTACAGTCTGTAACCGATAACTTGCGAATCTTTCAGTCAGCTAATCTTCATCATTAAGCAACGCGGCTCCATGAATATCAGCTTCGAGTCCTTGACTTCCAGGAAGTGCTAGACTCTTCAAGATCCGATCCTTAACTTTGTAAAACCTGGCTTACAAAGACAAAACTGACCAAATACGTGTTTTTGTTCTTTAAACTGATAAAATTTCTCATTTTTCAGAAAACACGTGATAAAACCTTTTAACCATTAACGATACGTGACAACGAAGAAAATAAACATAGAAATAAAATATTTTTGGATTTTTGTTTGTTTTCTTAACCTAAAACCGAAACTCTTTTTGTGTTTTTCAACTATAAGTTATTCACACTACTTTAGCAACCTACAAAGAGCAAATCTTTTTGGATAGGGATTAGTTTGCTTTTAGGATCATATCGCAGAAGTCGAATCACAAGAATCAGCCGATTATTAGTATATTTGTCCTCTTAAATACAACATAGATATCATATAAAAAATCTTCCGATTATTTAGATTACAACTGTTTATATGGATCCCACTTATATTTACACTTAGCTAAATCCGAACTCCCCTCAAAGCGTCATCAAACTTCTAGTATTTATTTAGGTAACCCGTCACCTTATTCCTATTTAGTAACTACTCTAAGTATTGAAAAAGCATACATATAGTATAAAGTTTAAGCACTTATGCATTTTTCATAATTAAAGAAGCTTTGCCTTTTTTTTTCTTTTTTTTTTTTTTTTTTTTTTTTTTTCAATCTTTTTTTGAGCTTAAAAAGCTTTATAGACTCGTGAACTCCTCCCTCTGTCTTTGCCGTTTATCAAGTAATCATCAAGAGTTATGGAATTCTTATTTGACTCTACTCTCCCCTTTATACTAACTGCAAGGAAACTATGATTTCGCAACCTTATAGAATCCAGGAGCGCCTCAAGGATACGAGTTTTACTGTAATTATTTATAACTCTTCACCTTTATACTAACCGCAAGGAAACTATGATTTCGCAACCTTATAGAATCCAGGGGCGCCTCAAGGAATTTTTGAGTTTTTAATAATTACATTAATAGAAAACTCTTTGAGTTTTAGAAAAAACGATTTATTATATTTTTTTGATTTTCTCTCAATTTTTCTTTTCCTCGCTTTTTCTATTACTCTCAGATACTTATTTATATATATATATAATCCTATGGTGACAGATTCCAGGCACACCGAAAGTTTTCAGCTTATCACTGAGATGAACAAACTTAACCGTGTTACCCATTAGAAACAGGTTCGGAAAATTGTTTATATGATATTGGCCGTACCTACTAATACATCGAACAAACACTTATGATTCTAAGTTTTAAAATCCGCGATGTACTATCATTTCCTAAGGTTTTCACAAACTTTCTCCCCCTCTTTTTATGTTTTTCTTAAATTTATTATTTTTATTACTATATACGTCCTAAAAAACTTAAAAAGAAAAGTTTCGAAGTCACGATCAAAGATTTAGGTTTTTATCATTTGGACCCTTGACACTCAATTGAGATTATTTAAACTTTGACTCAATGAGATTATTAAACTTTAGACTCATCCAAGATTATTTAACTTTAGACTCGATGAGTTTCAAAACTTTAGACTCTTTTGAAAAGAGTTTTGCATTTAAGCAAAACAGGTTTTGTTCGAGTTCGCAACTGTTATATGTTGCGAAGTCTAAACGCTTTAAACTTAAGATATAATCATGTAAATTAAACTTGAAGGTAGAAGTTTGAACGCAAACCGGAC
This sequence comes from Senecio squalidus, assembly GCA_910822075.1. NCBI lineage: Eukaryota > Viridiplantae > Streptophyta > Magnoliopsida > Asterales > Asteraceae > Senecio > Senecio squalidus. Next base: position 70,520,011 of record CAJVGC010000001.1, on the reverse strand, counting down.
TACATAACTCAAATAGGAATCAAATGCCTACCGAATCATGCATCACACACATTACAAACAAACACTCAAGCAAAATAAACATATATATATCAAAAGATGTTCACAAAAAATACAGACAAAAGAATATAGTTTGAGCTGGAATAAAGAAATACCAAAACCAGCTAATACCCTGCAAACCACAATCTAAGCTGCTTCTTCAGTCATTAATGGCAAGTTCTGCGAGTGATAACCCTTTGCGACGCAAATGTGAACCACATGCGAGAAGACTATGCCAAAAGATTGCTCATTCTCTGCACAATAGATCTTCTTCTCATTTAGCCTCTTCAGATCTGCTTCGGAGAGGCAGAGAAGATGAATAGGATCATAGATCCTCAGCAGCACTTTGCCATCTTTGCCAAACACTACGGCCTCCCGAGCTTTGTCGTCAAACCCCCAAGCCTCAACGTCAGTCAAGAAATCCTGAGGTAACGAGGGCAACCTGATCCGCCTGAGTTGCTTGACTTCAGGATAGATGTGTTCAAAATCTCGCCTCTTAGTCTTTGGATTCCTCTTCTCTGCCCTCTGGATGATAGGCTTGGTGAGCTTGAAGTTCACAAGCTTTCCATAATGGATGTCGGATCTCAACGTTTTGAAGAAAAGCTTGGCCGCATCCGAAGAAAACCTGGATCTGATACCACTTGTTGGTCGCCTAAACCGAATCTCCTTTGAACCCTAAAAGCTATTGATTGCGGAATAACCAATAACTATAAGTAAAACGGTGAAGAACAGAAGCAATAACCAAATGAATGATTCTATTAAGCTTACGTGTTTGTTTACAATCACGAATAGAACCTAAACACTCGATTACAAGACTTTAACACTCAAGAACAAAGAGTTACGTTCACTAAACCCTAGCTCACGTAACTAATAACGACTTGAATGCTCTGACAACTTTCAACAACCGCATTTATGATCCCGAGGCTGCTATTTATAGGCGGCCCGAAATCCCACATGAGTTACGCTCACGTAACTCTTTGGAAAAGAGTTACGTGCGTAACTCTCCTAGTTACGCACGTAACTCACGAGTTACGTGACCGTAACTCAGTTACTTGACGTAACTGTTTTCGTAAATGCGTTTGGACTTTACAACTCGATCTAATTACATTCTAACTCTATGACACGTTCAAATGAATACAATCTACAGACATTATGTTCCAACAATATAAACCTGCTTCGTACCTTACAAGTAGACGTTGCGGCTGAGTGTGGTGAACGCCATAGCTAGTAATAAACTTCGAGCTTTCGATTAGTGACTTCCATGGCTTGGAGACTGATTTGAATCTAAGCAAGGAATGGACAGGAAGCCTTTTCAAGATTTGTTCCTGGATATCAAAATTTACATAGTCTGACATTCTTTTGATTTCCAGGGTTTATGCTTAGTTTTATGTTTACGATCCGTAACAAGAATATATGTCGAGGGTTGTATAAATTATAATATATACTTTTAATTAAAGGATCGGGCTTTTATGTGGTGTTATTATGACGGGCCAGATTCAGAGCACTCTTTTAGCCCATCTTCTAAAAATTGTTACAAAAAATTAGATCCATCCTCTCCAAAAGCTAGATTTATGGTGTGTAACGGTTTAAGTATGTTTGGTATAAATGAGATTAGAGTTAGTAGTGGGAGACACGAATCTTGAGCTTTTATTCGGGACTTCTATATTTTAAAAACGCCAACCATCTTTTAAAATATTTTCACTTGGGTTTTCTTTTTCAAAATAAAAGTCGTAACCGCCTTTATTTAAATAGAGCTTTTATTTATTTTTTTAAAAATGTTTGTAACCCTTA
>CAJVGC010000001.1:70487056-70518079 GCA_910822075.1 Senecio squalidus | reverse complement strand
TCACCAAACGGATTGAAAGACCTCTATAGCAAGTATAGAGGCTCTGATACCACTTGTTGGTCGCCTATCTTACGATCTCCTTTGAATCCTACAACACACTAATCGCGGAATAACTAGTATGTATAAGTAAACGGTGAAGAACAGCTCAAATAATCAAATGATTAATACTATATAGCTCACGTGTTCAATACAAACACGAAATAGTAACTAAACACTCGATTACAAGACTTTAACACACAAGAACAGCTAATTACGCTCACAAACCCTAGCTCACGTAACTATTCTTGATTTGACAGCTCTGACAACTTTCAACCCCCGCATTTATGATCCCGAGGCTGCTATTTATAGGCAGCTCGAAACCCTAGAAGAGTTACGCGCACGTAACTGTCTGGGAGACAGTTACGCGCGTAACTCTCCTAGTTACGTGCGTAACTCATCAGTTACGTGACCGTAACTGAGTTACTCACCGTAACTGTTTTCGTAAATGCGTTTGGACTTTACAACTCGATCTAATTACATTCTAACTCTATGACACGTTCAAATGAATACAAACTACAGACATTATGTTCCAACAAATTGTAATCCCAAACAAGGAATTTTTATTACGCTCAGATTATACATATATCCTACTTAGTTTCATAGCTAAATGATGTCATGTGATTCTTGATAGTGGAATTTTTATTTCGCTCAAATTATACATGCATGTCTTGACCATATAGACTTGTGATTATAAAATCTAGATATGTGTTGATCTAGAAGACGTGTAAAAGTCCATATGGCCTTAGTCGGCGCAAAAAATCTAGGTTGAAAAGATGCCTAGAGTTGTTAACACTCTTCACGACATAAGGTTGTAAACTGAAACTCTTGACGGTCCCAATAAAAAAGAAATAAAACACAATTAGATTAAAATACTAATCTTAGTAGAGGTCGAGTTCAGCTATGGGTGAGGCGCGATGAAGCATCAATAACCTCCTAGCAAATCTATATTTATCCACGATGGACGGATACATCCCTAAGATGGCAGGATACTCCCTAGTTGCCGTTATCTGATTATGAATAAACATTTTCTTTAACAACGAGCAATAACCAAGTAAAGACTTGATTAAACTTAATTCAATCTCCGAATCTTTAATGCATTCTAACTCCACAATCTGAAGCTGCTGCAGGTTACCCATTATACCGCCATCTACTTCCCAAGAAGTTAGCGGTGGTGGTGAAATACGATCTCCTTGAGCTGCCTACATAATAGCACTATATTCAGATGTATATCTATGAGAGTTTAATACGAGAAACGATGTATATATTAACATTATACTCACTGTGATCTTAAGGTTTTGCAGATTCGGGGTACCATTAATCATGTCAAAAGCAAATAAGACCATTTTGCGACTATTAAAATCTATGTTGCATAACGAAAGAGACTTGAGGCTGTGCAAGGTCAAAGAGACCCTGTTTCTAGAAACAACTTCCTCCAATAACTATAAGAAAAGTTTTACAACAAAAGTTACTTCATTTCGTTAGAGTGCTCATAAAACCTTTCTGCAATATTCTGTAAAGTGAATTTCAAATACCCAAACTTATGAGTCTTACCTCGCAGTTTTGTAAATCTAATCCAAGAATCCGGAGTTTTGGAAGGAAACTCATCAGCTGAAAGATACTTGAACTTGTGATTTCCATTTTGTCAAGCTCACATAACGATAAAGACAACGTTTTGAGATTTCCAAGTTTCGTAATATCAGCAGGTTTCATTTTGCCCGTAGGATTGGGATGATTAATTCTTAAAATCTCAAGCATGGGGCTCGAAGTTATAAATCCCTCACCTTTGAAGTTTTCAATTCTTACCGTATTTAATTCCAGTGTCAAAAGATTTGGAAAACCTCGACAACTAGACGTAGGGGGAAAACAACAGTTATGGAGTCTCAAATGTTCCAATTTCAGGCAATCGAAAATATGTGTAGTCAACTTAATTGGTGTTTCATTCATATTTATAAGAGTGAACTCCTTGATTCCTTTTCTTGACAAGAACATGACCCAATGATTAATATCCTCCACATCGAATTTCTTGTAATGTGGTATATAAAGAACAAACTTCGTTATGGGGCCTTTATGATGAAGAAAAATTCTATTTATATTCCTTCCATCAAAATATTTTTCGTCGCCTTTTAATCTCACTAGATACTGAAAGAACTTCTTGCCAAATACAATTTGGGTAAGCATTGTCCACTTATACCTCCATTTACTTGATAAAACACTAGTCTTCAACGCATCTTGAATCGGCAAACAATCTAGAATGTTACTTACTACATTCTTTGGCATGTTGCTAATAACATCATCTTCTTGTGCAAAATTAGATGTTTGACTAGTTCCATGAACCAATTCCATTACTCTAGCAAAAATTGAAGACATAACAAGTTATCATTTTCGAGTGTTTGGATGCACGTCTTTTATTTAATTGATGGAATAATAAACATGATGTCTTGTTTTTTTTTTTTTTAATAATAAAAAACATATATTCAACATAATTCAATCCATACTATGACCTTTCTTTATTGAGATGTTATTCTAATATGGCAAAAAAATTAGCTTACTGTTGGCACAAATAACATAAGACGGAGTTAAACCAGTTAAACCATACAAATTACTTCGATTCGGTTGGTTTATTCGGTTTAGACCAAACCATGTGCATCTCTAGTCCCATGTATTTTGATTTCTTTGTTACGTGGGTGGGTCGTGGGACTAGTTGGTGGCCTCATCGGATGGGATACGTGAACAAGTTAACACCACAAAATGTTATATCAAATGAGAATAACCGTCACCGTGGTAATGTTTTCCAACATAAATTTAAAATTTTAAGGGATAATCCTAACTCTGTTTTATCTTTCGGAAAAATCGATCGTTTTCAGAAAGGATTAATATAAAATTTATAGATAAACAACAAATAGAAAAACATTCAAACAAACTCTAACCGTGAAACGTTTCAGGTGAATGATTGCGCCTGCATGGGGGAAAATTATTCAGATGGAAAAAGGAGAAAGGCCATGCATCGAATTGACCCAAAAATATCGAAATAGAAATACATCATTGTCCACAAATCACTAATACCTTTTTCTTGTGTTTTCTAATTATATAAGGGTAAATCTGGAAGACACAAAACTTTGGTGGTGTACAAATTATTCCCGAAAAGAAAACAAAAAGACCAATAATGAATAATGTTTGAGAGTTGTACCCTCCATTGAAGATGTGCACCATACGGTTTTAGTTGTTTTGTGCTTTATAAAATATTTGCATGTTAATTTCGGTTTGACTTGAGCCAAATATTAATTTTTGAATTCCATTTTTTCTTCTTCTTGTTGTTAGAACCGTGCTAGGACTTCTATTTGAATCCTACAATGTATAAGTGGCGGAATCACAAATACGTGTATATAAATGGTGAAGAACACAAGTAAACTAAATGATTGGTGTTATAAACCCCTACGTAATATCTATAATACGAAATAACAACAATACACTTGATTCCTAAGGTTTACACCGTTCATAGGAAGAGTTTCGCTAGACTAGAGAGAACCAACGAAACGCTTCACCTTGGGATTCAGACGACGGTCGCTTTTGCTTGTAATTGTTTGAAAATGATTATACAAGTAACAAGTATTAGCACGGAGCAATAATTGGAGATTTGGTCAAGGAAACGCAAGGAAAAGAGTGAAAATACATAAGGAATAAATCTGATACTCCACTGTGCCACATCAGAAGCCACTGCCCCGCGTGGAGGATCAGATTGTTAAGAAGTTGGTTTTGATCAGACCCGATGCGGCACGGTGAACACCGATGCGGCGCAGTGGATGTTATGTTTGGGGCTCCGAATTTTGACCCTATTTAAGAGAAAATCAAACCCTAAAACATATATGATACATGAAAGGGTGAATTCTTGATACCAAGGGCGATAATGGGGAGCAAAACAAAGGATAAAAAGACAATCTTGAAGAGAGATCTTCAATCGTTACTTATTTCCTACTTAATTACTTTAAAAGTTTGATTGGGTACAATGTTTAATCTTTCATTTATTTCAATATTCATTACTATTATGAGTAGCTAAACTTTCATTCATTCGCTTGGAATTCGTGATCTATTGTACAATTGATCCTACAGATTGGAATGTTAAACTGATAATTTGTGTTTGAATGAAGATCCATTTTGGTTTATTGGTTATAAACTAAATTATATTGTCTAAGTTCTTATATTCATTATTGATTAAAACTCTAGGTATTTGAGAAGAATCTAGGGTTAGGTTGAATGATGAACGAATCAATCAATCGTTATATAATTGATTAAGGTTATCAATATTCGAGAGGAATTGGTAATAGAAACTGAAACAATTAGGTTTTAACACGAATGCTACTTTATAATTACAAGAAATTAGATAAGAAACAAGTAAGTTATTCGAAATGAAGCTTTATAAAATAAAATCATAAACATCAGCTTGATTCTGAACGCTTAATTATTTGGGGTTTTTACCATATTAGAGCACACGGAGTGGTCTCCGTTGTGGCTCGTTATGCTACTCACAACGAGCACCATGGCTCGTTATGATACCGTGCCTGCTCGTTCTCATCTCGTTCTCGGCTGCTCGTTGTGCCTACAACGAGCATTATCGAGTTTTTTTTTTTTTTTTTTTTTTCCTTTTCTTGTTTCTTTTCTTTCTTTTCTTCAATTTCTTTTCTTTGATTTCTTTTCTTTTTCTTTGATTTGTTTCTTCATTTTTTGTGTTTGATTTGTTTCTTCATTTTTTTGTGTTTGCAGGTAGGAGGTAGGAAGATGAAGGGGAAGAAGGAGGTGTTTTTAGTTTTTGTTTTTTAATGTATTTTGTCTTTTAGTTTTTTGTTTTTTTAGTTTTTTGGTTTTTGTTTTCTTAGTCTTTTATTTGTTTATTTTGTTAACTTCTAATTTTTTTTTAATTTTGTATTTTATAAATAGATAATTTGTTTTAAATTTGATTATATATTATTTATTTGTAGTTTTGTTTTTTATTTTAATAAAATGTTATATATATTTTATTTAAATGTTTAAAAAAAAAATTAATAATAATAAAATAATCCCACAACCCACCACAACCCTCCCTATCATAACAACTCACAACCATCATTCTCACTGCCACGTCATCACCTTTTTCCCCACAACCCACCACAACCTCATTGTCACTCATTATCACTCCGAGTGCTCTTAGAAAGGAATGGTATTATTTTAGTAGTAAGTTAACATTTCAACTCCTTAGGTGATATCAAATCAATAGTGAACTACCCAAGCGAATGCAATTCTTTTACTGAATTTTCAAAACAAATCTTTCACAATATCATTTTAGGTGATAAATTACTTTCATTATTAGCCTAAGCAAAGTGACAACTCTAGTTATAACTGAAGAATGAACACGACAAAAGGGCTTGTACTCTAGTGTATCTGAGTGATCGATTGACCTTGACCTTATGGGTTCGAGTCTCGTAAGAGGGTTCAGATCTTATAAGAGGCAACAATGTAAATATGTGTTTGTGGATAGTGTAATATTTGTCTTTATAAGAAAATAAAATAGAGTACTAAAAACGAAGATTTAAATGCATATAAAATGAACATAAAGAGTTTTGTTAGTTACAAGACAAATAAAACGTTTGAGAAATGACATAACTAGTCCTTCACCAGTAAATTGAAGAAGTTGCTCGTAACTTGAGTGTATAAGCTACCTCTCGTACTTTAGCAGTGATTAAATAAGGACCATAAAATTTGGCTGACAGTTCGAAATTACTTCTAGAAACCTCATATGATTTCCTATAGGGATGAAGTTTAAGATAAACCCAATCCCCAACCTGAAAAACACTTTCGGTTTTATAGTCATCAGCAGATTGTTTCATTCTATGTTGCGCTTCGAGCAAATTAGCTTTAAGCATTTGAATAGTGTCTTCTCTAGCAGTTAAACTTCTATCCACAAGAACTATGTTCCTCTCACCAGCTAAATGGGCATGTGTAATGAGAACAATATTTCACATCAAAATGGAAAGATAAATTTACCCTGAAATAAAAAATTATACTTTCTGATTTCCAAAAACTTAAAAGAGATCATACAGGTCTACAAAATCGACAGGATTATAAAACACGTAAAACAAAACAAAAAGCATGTAGCTTTTATCCAGCAACATGAATATTGAACGGGAATTAAATGACTCTAACTAAGGTTGTGTGTTGATGCTCTTGACGGTCTAATGAGACGCTATATATGCTTCAAGGATTGGTTTCAGCTATCGCGAATTACCATCAGTTTGATCTTAGCTACAGTTGAGGCTCGAGGAAGCAACAGTAACTTTTCAGAAAACTTCACGTAATCATACACGGCAGCTAGTGGACTGGGGCCGACTGTTCTGTTATAGGGGAAATTAATAACCATCTTCTGTAACAGGGAACAATAAGCAAGTAAAGACTTGATCAAGCATAGTTCAATCTTTGAGTTTTTAATGCCTTTCAACCGCACATTTCGAAGCTGCTGCAGGCTACCCATTATACTGCAGTCGACTTCACAGGAAGTAAGGGGAGGTTGTGAGACATGATTCCCGTATGCAGCCTACAAAAATAGGGGCATATTTCAGACATACATACAAATTGGAAGTGTACAGATGAGCAATATGCGAATTCCACTTACCATGATCTTAAGGGTCTGCAAATTCGGGGAACCTTGAATCAAGTCAAAGAAAAAACAAACCATTACACGACTGTTAAAATCTAATTTGCGTAATGTAAGAGACTTGAGTCCGTGTAAAGCTGTAGAGATCCTATTTCTAGCCCCATTTTCAGCCAAGATCTATACAATAAAAAAAATGGGTATCAATAAAGCCACTTCATTAACGAATACAATTAAAAGACCTAAAAGATAGCCTTACCTTGCAGTTTTGAAGATTTAAATTAAGCTTCTGAAGTTTTGGCAGACAACGCACGAGTCGAAAGATATCTGAACTTGTGATGGCCAGCTCAGATAATGAAAAAGCTAAAGTTTTGAGATTCTTAAGTTTTGCAATCTCAACAAGTTTCATTTGGCTGGTAGGACTGGGATTATCAATTTTCAGTATCTTAAGTAAAGGACAAGTTATAAGTTTCTCGCAATTTTCTAATCTCACATTATTAAAGTCTAATGCCAAAAGATTCGGAAAACCATGAAAATTAGACGTTGGAGGAAAATAACAGTTACGGAGCTTCAAACGTTTCAATTCTAGGCAAGAAAAAATATGGGTAGGCAACTTAAGTGGTGTTATATAATCATTTATAAGAGTGAACTCCTTCATTCCTTTTTCGGACAAGAACAAAAGCCAATGATTAAGATCTTCGGCATCAAATATTTTGTAACCTCTTGGTATGTAGAATACAACCTTTGTTATGACATCTTTAAGTTTAAGAAGAATTCTACTTATAATAATTCTTCCATTAAAAGATTTTCCACCTTTTGTAAGACACTCAATGAGTTTCTTGTCAAAAACTAGTTTGCTGATCATGGTCCACTTATACCTCCAGTTTCTCGAAAAAATACTAGTCCTCACGGCATCTCGTATTGGCAAACAATCTAGAATATTAGTTATAACATTATCTGGCATGCTGTCAATTACATCTTCCCGTGCAAAAATGGATGGCTTACGCTTTCCGTCGCGTGGGTTCATTACTATGACAAGAAGAGATATAAACAAATTGTAAGATTTAATCAATGGAAATCGAAAATTTAGTCATGACTTAAAAAAAACATATTTTTCCCTTAACCAAATCCAATTTTTATGTTAAATACCATATGACTTTTTATCGACAACGATTACAATATGCAAAACAGTTGGTACCTAATAATAAGAGATAAACTACAACAATAACAACAATATCCAATCCCAGTCAAAGACGAGGTACGGACGAGGTGAGATGTTGACAATCATACCTCTAATATTTTTTTTAAATTTCATGACTATCTTACCGACAACTTCAAATTAAGGTTTTACTCGCCCGAAAAGTATGATTAAAATCGTAATAGTTGAACACAAGTAGGCAAAACATACCATGTTGTTCACATCCTTATCGATTATAGCTTTTATATTAACTAGAAAGATTTTTGTGGAATACATGTAATGTTGTGAACATGGAACAAACACTAATTAAAACGAATCATAGAAAACAAAATATAAAAAAAATCGTAGGAACTTTTACCTTTCAATGCAATTTCAAAAAAGTTCAACTTCTAAACCCAATGAAAACGCTTAGGGTTCGATAGTATGCGGCTTACGTGTGTATGTTGAAGAAAACGGATGGGGTAATTAAAATTGTATTATGGGAACTAAATATAAAGTTATTGTTATTTTCATAAATCACCCCTACAATTAAAGATATCATATAAAGGACCTTAGTTGGTTAAGAAGTAGGTGAAATTTTGGTCGCTTATGGTCTGGTCGATTTCAGGTTTTGTAGGTTTTGGACTAGATCAGAAGCGACTTCATGATCCTCGAATTGTAGACAAAGCAAGAATGAGAAAAATTCTTTTTGATGGTTAAAGAAAAAATAAAATAGAAAGTCCTTCTGCGATGACATCTTGCAGACGAAACTTTTCACGGTCAAAGTAATGTAAAGAGTAAAATTTTTGTGAGTTTTTGCAACTACATGTATCGTTATAAAAGGCTTCCCGTGTTATTTGCCCTTTTTATTACAGTGATTTAACATGATAAGAGTATATATTCTGTCACCACTATACTTTGCAATATATTCTTGTCAAAGACAATTATATATAATTACCATTAGTTTCAGACTACATTAACCATTTCTTATGTATTAACTAGTCAAAGTTATACAATGCCCAACAAATGAAAAAGAAACTACCTAGGATTATATAAAAAATGTTCAAAATTATGAAATGGCCAAAGTGAGTAATTAACAACAATTGTTTTAAAAATTTACCGAAAACTATATCATTCTTCAGAGGTTGTTGAACAATGAATTCAAGTTTTGAGTGAGATAGCTTCAAATAAAGTTATGAACACTCCAATAACTTTAATTTGGAATATAATTTATTCATCTCTTTTCATAAAGTAGATTTAAGGCATAATTCTAGATTAAAGCAATTTATATATAATACATACATATACATGTTTGTAAGATTATGATTAGTTTAAGGTTTTGAAAATGGAGCCAACCAGAAGAGAAGAGGATGAGCAAAACAGCCCACTAAGGTGGCGACCACCGATCGATGGTGGTAACAACACCACCTTTCGCTTTCTTATTCATCCACAAAATTGGTGAGACATCAACCACTAGAAGTCACCATACTAATTATATAAAATTCTATCAATAAAAAGGTTCAATTTTCTTCATTCTACTCAATTTTTATTTGGTAAAAAGTAAAACATATTTTATTAACAGTTTCAGAATATACATTTTAAACCTATATTATATATTATATTTTTTGGTAATTTATTAAATAATATGTCACGTAGACGTAGTGAACAAAAAATTATGACCGAAGAGAAAAGAAAAAGGAAATGTTAAACAAAATATTATGTAATTGAGAAAAAAAAAATAATATCATGTAGGTAAATACTCGTGTGGACATACGGACAATTTAAATTCAAAAGTTGATATAGTAAACAATTATTATGTATTTTTAAAAAATACGTAAAATAAAATGTTTAAGAAGAAGAAATAGTTAAGAATTTTTTTTTCACTATTTTTAAGATATGAACAAAAAGTTAATTGACGTTAAGGGATATGATATTTTTGGTTGAAACTAAAAATATGGAATTCATGTATCGAAAAATTAAGAAATTTTGAAATAATAGGAAACAATTAAATAATGTTTTAAAAATTACAAAGTTAAAAATGTATTTAGGTATCTTTGAAAAAAAAAAAAAAAGAGAAACAATTGTTATTATTTAGCTTTTGGGACTGAAAAAGTTATTATTAATTTTAAAAATATATTTTAGTTAGATGGTGAATATATATATATATTATAATTTCTAGAATTGATAACAAAGTAAGTTTTGATATTTATTTGAAAAAAAAAAAATTATTATTATCGTTATTGATTAATAAGAGGTTATTAGAATTATATAGAGATATTTTAGTTAAATGGTAGAATTTTCGTTTAGGAAATATAAATGATTAAATTGAATAAAACTTAAAAAAAAAATAATTAAATTGATTTTATAAATTATTTGAAATTATGGCTTCCTATTAGTCAATAGAAGATAATTCGATACTAATATTATAATACTTTTGATCATCCCTAACTCTAGATATACTAATAGTTTACTTAGTTGCAAACTTGATATTGGTCATCTTTTAGTACGGGTCAAAATGGACCCGTTTGAACCGCACATATTGTTTCAAAATTTATACCTCTTTAATTTATAAATAACTAAGGAGTTACTTTTGCTTTAAAAAGTTTATCAATATAATAACAATGTAAATTTGTGAATAAATGGAAGTAAAAGGCTATCGACTGTTGGAGACTTTCAAGGCGTATGAGTAGTTCAACACTTCAACCTATTTCCCCTTTCTCTATTTTTTAATTTGACTCATATAAGGTAAATTAGTTCTACCCAAAATCTACACAATAATAAGTAAACGGGCATAAATTTCCACCTCTCATGACAAAGTAACCAAAGTTGTGTATGTACGCCACTAAGAAAATACATAGTTGGATTCTTTGTTATTAAATTTTATTGTTGTAAACAGGAGGATGTCGGAAGAAGTGAGATTGAAGAAGAAAAAAGTCTTCTGGCGTTACAAAGTTCAAGCTCCCTGAATGAAATTTCAGTTCTTTGCAACATTCCAGTACCTGATACAGTCCGTGTTGGTGAGCTATCAAAGCTACTGCGGGTTGATAACTTATCGATATACTCGAGATACACGTTTCTGATGGAAGGATCGTTGTAGATAATCTACTTGAGGTGAGTTACTCTTAGCATCACCAATTACGTTTTTCTTCTTTTGGGACACTCGTTCACTTAGTTACCTAAAAAGTGGTGTAGATATATTGTTTTATGCTACATACTAGATAATATTCTATCATATTCTGTGTCCATGATATATAACCTCTTTTATGCAGCCTCGCTAATACTCATATTAGGACTCAAAGCTGATTTTAGAACTCCATCCCCGTTCAACTAAAATTTTCAAACAAAACAGATCATGATTATCTTATTTAATTTATGATTGTCAGGGAAAAGAAACATACCTTCGTAACAAGATACTGGAGTCTGATATAACACTACATATTGCAAAAGATGAATCTGAGTTGGCTCTAGGTTAAATTCGGCTGTTTATAATGATGACTTCCATTGCGTAAGGCGTTTGGTTGCTGCTGGATTTGATCCTAATAATACGGATTATGATGGAAGATCACCTTTGGTATGTATCAAAGCTGTATACTGTTTTTTCTTTTCCAATTCCATTAGATCACTTACTGATGATCTATTCACAGCATATTGCCGCAATCAAAGGATTTGAAGACATTATTCGGTTTCTCATAGAAAAGGGAGCGATAATCAATGCTAGAGGCATGTTTTGATGTGCAAGGTGTCATTAGTCATGCTTATAGTTTTTCAGAAAAATATATAGATGATTACTTTCTTCTGCTTAACATATGATGTAGATAATCACGGAAACACTCCATTATTCGAAGCAATTAAGAATGGACATGATAAGGTGGTTTCCATGCTTGTGGAAGCAGGAGCGTTTTTAGATATGGATAATTGTGGAAATATTCTTTGTATGGCTGTTGCAAAGGGGATCTAGAATTTTTAACAAGGGTTCTAAATAATGGGATTAATCCCAACTCCAAAAATTGTGATCTTCGTACACCACTTCATATTGCTGCTGCGGAAGGCTTGTATTCAATGGCTAAGTTGATCTTAGAAGCTGGTGGCAGTGTGCTTAAATTTCCAAAGACAGGTATCTCTTAATTAAGCTTCACATTTTATCTTGACACAAACAAATTTTGACCTATTACCCAACATGTCTGACCTACCCATACCTTTATAGTAGACGATGCATATTTCCAATCTTACTAGAGCTAAAAAGAACCAAGTTTAACATTGATAGAAATATTTGGCTAATACCCAAACATCCTAAATTGACGGTGAGAATGATATAATAAAAGAATATATCTTAAGAACCTAAATAAATTCCAGTACTTTGTACGTAATGAAAAGCTATCTTTGCCCTTGTAACGAACTATGAACTGTTTGTGGTTGCAGATGGGGAAACACGCCTCTTGACGAAGCTCGAGAAGGTAGAAGTAAGAAACTGATAAAGCTACTTGAAGATGCAATAGCAACCAAAGATTCATGACAAGATATTTTATACAGTAGTTTTAATTTGGTGTTGATGTTAATAAGTGAAAATTGAGTTTGCCCTCCATTTTTCCCTCCATTGTTTCTATTTCTGATTTTTCCTTCGAATAATTAGTAATGTTGCTGATTTGCGACGAGAATTTTCAAAAAAGTAAAACAGTATATCAAAAATAGGCAAATATTGCATACACTTAGGAAAACAAAATCAAACTTTGTCCCTTTCACAAATTATTCATAGGTTTCATAGGTTTCGGAATTTTCATAAGTTTCATTCACAGTTGTGCATTGATATTCAATGTTGACTACATCCCCGCCACCACCATTGCCGTTGCCACCACCGTTGTCACCACCTGTAAGACTTTGGACAAAATTCTGTCCAAGCTGTTGCATCATACCATCGACAAATCCCGTCGCCATTGCATTCCCTATTCCGTTATTAGGGGCAACGTTTTGATTGGCCATAGGAGGTTGTGGTTGTTGGTAACCTTGAACACCAACTGGTTGTGGTTGTGGTTGTTGGTAACCTTGAACACCAACCGGTTGTGGTTGTGGTTGTTGGTAACCTTGAGCAACAAAAGTTTGAGGCTGTGGTTGTTGGTAACCTTGAGGACCGACCGGTTGAGGTTGTTGTCGTTGAAAACCTTGAGCACCAATAGGTTGAGGTTGTGGTTGTTGATAACCTTGAACACCAACAGGGTTCTGTGGTTGCAAATAAGTTTGAACATGACCAGTGCTCATGCTATGATAAAGCGGTTGTCCAGCCACCGGATTCATGAATTGATTCGGAGCTACACGTGGAAACGAATTACTGTGTTGTAGAGAATGAGAAGTAGACGGAGAAGAAGGAATTGGCATTTTGGCCGTAGCACAATGTAAATGAACATCAAACTCACAAGCAACACAACGGTAGAGCCACTGGTCACCCGACCCAACACTACTACACACGTCACAAGAAAACCCAATCTTCTCACCATACGGAGATGAAAAAGTAAGGACAAGCGGGTGAACATGAAACGGATGGTTCACCGAAAGAGGCTTAGATGCACACAACACATGCAAATCAAAATCACACACTTGACAATGATAACTAAATTTAGTTCCTTGCATAGTACATGCATCACAACTAAAGAAACCACCCGGGTAGATCGAAGTAGGAAGAAGGGCAAGAGCATGTTCGCGGTGAGCCGGGTGAGTTATCAACTCAGGAAACTTAGAGCATGATGTGTGCAAGAAAAAGTTGCAAGGTCTACATGTGTAGATATGATCAGATGGAGAAATATGGAGATTGCAACCATTACAATTGATGGGAGCTTGATTTTCAAGATGAAGATTTGATAATAATTGTAGAAGATGAGGATGGCTTGAATGCTTAATTTGTGTGTTGTGCAACAATTTACCCATCTCTCTCTAGATCTCTCTCTAATCTCTCTCTCAAAATTGATAATTTGCATTGAGAGAGAGGAATAATATTATAGGCAGGCTGGAGGAGTTGACTTTAAGGTTTTTGACCAATTCAAAGTAAACTTAATTGTACTTATTTAGCTGGCCAATAGGAGAGGGAGACTATTTCAAATTGTCAACCATAAAACTATAGCTACATTGCAACACGGTTTCTATATTATTGCACCATATTTTTCTAAAAACATTCTAATGGCTTATTTTTAACATATTATTACATGTTTAGTTTTTTGTATATATAAACAGTTACATAAAAACAGCATCCAAAAATTTTAAGATTCATAAATTTATTACGAATATACAATCAAATTATACGTATATTCAACCAAAGTTCAACTGTATAAAAACAGGTTATAAAATTGACGTTATCAATTTTTTTTTTAATAAATATGAAAATATATATATATCTGACTCAAACATTTAATCTTAAAAAGATAGATATTTACATCTATACATATCGTCACATTATAGACTTTTAAATCTTTATCTCTTTATTTGGATATCTATTAATATGAATTTATTTCATTACTTTTTCGTTAATGTCGACTGTAAATGATTGGATTTATGTGAATGACGACTTAATGGTTATGAAGTTGGAAAAATATTCATGTACTCCTAGTGGACCTACGGATGATAAGAATGACAAATTTAAGACATTTTGTTTTCTTGTATATTTATTTTTATTTTTTATGTGAACCTTAATTTATTGCTAGAAAAATAGGTTAGGAGAATAAGGTATTAGGATTTATCGTTACATATAAAATTAGAAACCTTATTTACTAGTATTAGTTTTTGGGTTCTTGAATAATGGCTCACTTATAGAAAAAAAAACACAACAATTGACACTACAATTTATTACGTTAATTTGAATATTAGTTGTTCTGAAAGTAATTTTTTTGTCGATAATTTTCGTTGGCAACAAAATTATTGCCAACGCTATATTGGACATGCAACATTTCACGAAGTCCCAAAGTAGGGAATATTTTATTTTGTCTTTTAATCATATAACAATCAAATTAAAGAAATGTCACTTAATTTACAAAGAAAAGATTTTACTATGTGACATTCCTTTTTCTTTTACAAAAAGGTCATTAATTGTTTGAAAATTCTTTTACAACGCGTGGGACAAAATTTCTAGTATATAACATATGTAAAGCTTATTTTCTTTCATATGGTTTACAAATATTATATTCATTTCTTATGTTGGTATTTTGTGATAAAAATTCTATTGCATAATAGTGATTTGGTGCGCATATATATTTTTTGTTGATGATGTTGATTTAGTAAAATACTATAGAGTTAATTACATAAATCGTCCCTATAATTTATCTAAAATTATGTGTTTCGTCCCTAAGTTTAAAAGGTTTCATAATTCGTCTACTTTTAAAAACAAATTCCCTTTTCGTCCTTAAAATGGATGTCCATTAATAATTTCCGTTAAAACTATCGTTAACTAATTTCACATTTGGTCCCTAAAATGGATGTCCGTTAGAAATTAGGGACGAAAAGCGTAATTAGTTTCAAAAATGGACGATTTATGTAACATTTTAAACTTAGAGACGAAAT
The DNA here is from genome assembly GCA_910822075.1 of Senecio squalidus. Taxonomy (NCBI): domain Eukaryota; kingdom Viridiplantae; phylum Streptophyta; class Magnoliopsida; order Asterales; family Asteraceae; genus Senecio; species Senecio squalidus. The sequence continues at coordinate 70,502,705 of CAJVGC010000001.1, read as the reverse complement.
TCGTAATTTGAAGTAAAACCATAGGGACAATTTATGTAATTAACTCAATACTATATTTAATTTAAGAGTTAATTACATAAATCGTCCTTATGGTTTTTCAAAATTACGGATGTCGTCCCTAAGTTTAAAACGTTGCATAAACCGTCCACTTTTTGAAACTAATTACGAATTTCGTCCCTAAAATGGATGTCCGCTAAAAATTTTCGTTAAAATCATCGTGAACTAATTACACATTTCGTCCCTAAAATGGACATCCGTTTGAAATTAGGAACGAAAAGCGTAATTAGTTTCCAAAAGTGGACAGTTTATGCAACGTTTTAAACTTAGGGACGAAATCCGTAATTTAAAGTAAGCCATAGGGACGATTTATGTAATTAACTCTTAATTTAATTTAATTTAATATTTATTTTATACTAATATTTTAGTTTAAATTAAACATGGAATATATTATGAGTGTAGATAAGTGGATAGCAGGATGAAAATGGGGTCTTTAATTATTAGCAGTTGTCTATGTCAACATTATCTAAGCGGGTGACTTTAGTTAGATATTAATTTAATATTAAGGGAGTAAATATATTTGTATAGTTGGCTCAATCAAATTGTTTAAACACTAATATTCGATCAAATTGACCTAAAAAATTCTAAACAAACTTGTTAATGATCAAATTGCCTTCAAAAATTTTAAACAAACATGGTAATGGTAAGCACTCGATGTAAACTTTAAATACGATTTTTGAAAGAGAAAAAAAACGTTGTCCAATAGTATAATCCAAGCTACTATATCTAAATTGCAAATAAAAGTAAGTAAGATTGTCAAAATTAGAAAAGAGGAAATAGATTGACATTTTAGATAATTAACCCATAAAATAAGATAATCTTAATGGAATTAAAAGCTTTTGGTTTACTGGGATAATCTGTGGCATCCAGTAATTTCGAGATACTTATCGTTACCGTTTATTTTTATTGATATTGCTTTTGTTTTGACCCTTTGATTTTACTTGTGATTATTCACGTTTATTGCTATTTGTAGGGTTTTATGTTATTTATTGTTTCGTCTTTCGTGACGGAAGCGTTTTAGTTTACCTAAGTGCCGATTAGTTAGTATTCTCGTATAATGAGTTAGGGTGTGTTGGGTTTGGTCAGTCTAGAGATAGAAACTTAATCTAGATAAAGAAAGTGAATTTATCATTAAGCACCATTAGTTCCATTAATCACACCCCCACACTCCAATTTATTGGAGTGTGGGACTTAACAAAGATTTCCTACATATTACAATTAAGCTCCTAATAAAAATAAAAATATAATGTTATGAATATTCTATTCCTAACATAAATTTTTTTCATTTTTGTTTTCTAACTACTTTTAAAACTTTTATACAAGTAATATTTTTTTTCTTTCCGAAAATGCTAAATGTAGCCTTAAGGCCATGGATAAGAGTGGTTATGGATAATTTAAACATATAAAGTACAAATAATAAAACACGAATTCCTGCATATGAGTTTCTTGACGATTTTTAGACATTTTATTTGACGCTTAGAGTAGATGTGGTTTAAGCTTGAATTTTATCTCTAAACTTTTATAGATGTCAAATAAATGAAAGGAATAAGATATAATTGTATTGCTTGAAAAATCATTTTTTTTTTCTTCTAATGAGAAAAGTTAAATGTCTTTGCTCCCTCACTTAGATTGCCAAAAAAAGTAAAAGAATTGAAATGCTAAACATAGCCCTTGAGCTATGGATAACGGTTATAGTACAGATAATAATGTAGCCCTTACGTTTTTCGATGGTTTTTGAGCGGTTTCATTTCTAACAATTATAATACAACACTTTTATGCAAAATCTATCAATGATAACGGTAGTGATTTAGGATCATGTCTAATGCATGAATTCACTGCATTTATACCCTAAGCCTCAAGATTAACCAAATTTACACAAAACGACCCAAAGTAGATGGTACATTCAAAACTTCTAATGGAGACATCTATCTAGGCCATCGGTGAGGCCCTATGAAACTTTAACAATTTGTTAGCAAACATTAACTTTCCATCCGCAAGACCAACCATAGAGGATGAGTTGAGCCAAATAAGCATCTTCTTTAGCAAAGGAGAACAAGCAAGTAAACACTCTATCAAACGTACTTCATTCCGAACCTCTTAAACATCCAAACATCACATGCCGAAGCTTCAGCTGCCCCAAAGCTTTGCAGTCTAAAGCTGAAGAGCAAATTGCAGGTAGTGGGACATCACTGTTCGATAGAGCCTGCAAGGTTATATGGTAACTAGAGGCACATATATGCGAATTTATGATGATCAATATTGTAGGTGCATTTATGTAGTTACTAGATTCATATGTAAACTAACGTTTTATATCAGTCTTTGTATTGTGTGATTGAATATCGGTATTGAATATTTGATTAATGGTTACATCGTTATGAATTAATCGAATATGTGTTTTGTGATGTTTAATTGATATTCAAATTGGTTCGCACGGATAAGGATGATATCCGTGCGAATGGAGATTGATTCGTACGAACCAGATGTGGTTCGCACGAATAGAAACTCATCCGTACGAATGGATAGCTGGGCCTATATATACCCAGCTAGGGTTTCTGCATTCGGCTAAGGTTTTTGCAAGTTTCGTTTTCGTGCCGAATTGCTGCTGCTCCGTTTATTAGTGTTCCAAACGTTTAGTAAAGTCTAAACAATCATCCGAATAGTCTTCCTTAGGTCCGATCATATCAACAACCGTTGGTTAGATTCCGTTTCCGAAGGTTTCATATTCGCTAGAAATCGTAAGCTTATTTCCGCTAGGTTTTTCGATATAACGTTGACTATAAGATCCATACAACCCTAACAAAGTGGTATCAGAGCGTTGGTTGTAGAAATCAACGTTCTTCTAGCGATTCTTAAGATTTTTCGTTTTTGATTGTTTCTTAGAATTTGGAACTTTACGTTAAAAACCTTGTTTTTATTGTCTTAGAACGTTTCTAAGTCATCTAGATTAAGATCTGGGCAAATAGAAATTGTTTTGGTTTAGAAAATCGACCTGTAGATCGAGTTTTTAGCAAAACCCTAAAATTTCACGGCGTATACGAACCAAGTTCTTGACAGGTTTCATCCGTACGAATAGACGTCTCATTCGCACGAATAGGAATTCGTCCGTGCGAATCAAATTTTTGATTGAAAAGTTTAAAGTTTAGTTCTTTCGTACGAATAGGTTTCCTTCGTACGAACCAAACTCTCATTCGTGCGAATCTGTTTACTCATCCGTACGAATCACTCATTCGTGTAGAGCTTAGGTTTCTTGTCTCATTCGTACGAATCATATTCATTCGTACGTATCAGGTCCTTCATTCGTACGTATCAGTTAGTCCATTCGCACGAACCTGAAACAGAATCAAATTTTAAAATTTTAGATGGAATACGCAATGGCAAGTTCTAACACTAAGATGTCTGAAATACTAATCAATGACGCTGAAACTGGAAGCATTAACAAGGTCCCAAAACTCATCACTATGGAAGATTATCCACACTGGAAACCTCGATTCGAAATTCACATCCAAGGAGTGGATTCAAAAATGTGGGACATGATTCAAAATGGATATAACGCACCAGTTAGTGAAAATGGAGACCCTATTGCCGTTCATAGATATACTGAGGAACAAAGGAAGCTTTATGATATAGAGAAAAAGGCTTATTCTTATTTGTGTCAAGCTATTCCTAGATCTGTGTTTCATCAATACAGGACATACAAGCTATCGAAGCAGTTATGGGATGCTTTTGAGTTAGACTGTGAAGGAAACAACAAGTTGAAATCTATGAAGGGAAGAGCACTGAAAAAGGAATTCGACAATTTTACCTGCTTACATGGAGAGTCCCTATTCAACCTTATCATACGTTTTCAGCATCTGATTAGTGAGATGAATGGATATTCGGTAGAGACAACTGGTGCAGAAAGAGTAGAATGTTTTGCTGATGCTTTGCCAGACAGCTGGAATGGGTATATTGAAATGCTGAAGGAAAGTGGCTATCTTGCTCGCACAACTTTGAATGATCTTTTTACTAAGTTAAGAGAGAAGGAGCAGGATGACAAGTTTCGTGCTCAAAGAAAGGGACACACTCAAGATCCCTCACTGTATTATGCTGATCCACCTTCAGCCACTCCTACTCATGCTCCACTGAAGACAGCGTTCTCTGCAAACGCTTCAAATCAAACAGGACATTTGGGATGTTCACACTCTGGTTCAAGTCAAAGTACTCCGGTTCAGAAGTCTCAAGCTCAAGCAAGTTCAGAATCAGCGTTTACAAGTTTGAAAGTCGAGCATTTTCATAAAGGAAATGTGGAGGGCGTAAATGAAGATATGGCTATGCTGAGTGCTTTAGTTGGATCTTATGACCAACTGTTGCAGGGTAAAATTGGAAATGTACACTTAACTGGGGAGGATTACGAGCAGATTGATCGTGATGAGATGGAACGAATCGACATTATGTGGGGCTTCGCTAATCTCGTCAGGAGGGCTAAAGAATATGTGAAGAAGACTGGTAACTCAATCGGAGCCAACAAGGAAACTAAGTATGGCTTCGACATGTCAGCAATTACTTGTCACAACTGTGGACAGAAGGGTCATTTTGCTAGAAACTGTGAAAAGCCAAAACAGCCAAGAACAGTTCAGAATCCATTCAGAGATCAGCAAAATAGGAATATGAACAGAAACGCTCCTGAGACAAACAAGAATACAGCTTTGGTGACGACTGGCACGAATGCTTATACTGGTACTGAGAATTCAGATGTTAAGGCCTTAGTTTTTCAATCTGACGAAGGCTTGGATTGGGGAATTCAAATTGAAACCAATCCATCTGATGCTGAAGTAAATGTCGTAAAGATTCTGAATCTGAATGAAGAAAGTGATGGGGAGGAGTCTGTTACATCTGAAGAATCATCTGAAGAATCTTCAACAGAATCAGAATCACCAGTGCCTAAAAGAGAGTTCGCAATGATGGCAGGAACTACTGAGTCATCAAAGGTACAATCTGAAACTGTCGTAACTTCCTGTTCAAACTGTTTTGTTTTAGATAAACGAGTAAATGAGCTTAGCCAAGAAAATAACAATCTTGTGGATGAACTTCGTAAAAACAAAATTGTTAAGGGAAATGAAAAACTGTTTTCAGAAAAGAACAAACTTTTGGCAAAACAAGTAAGTGATTTGGAAATTGCTTTGTTAAACAAACAGGACTCAATCAACAAATATTTAAAAGATATTGATGCTCTTAAACGTGAAAATGCTTCTGTTAAAATTAGTTTTGAAACTTTAAACCAACAAGTTAGAAGTTATTCATCTGCATCATATCTTTTGGACCATATTTTGAAAGAAAAACGTCCTGAAAATGGGGAAGGGAAACCAGGGGTTGACTACAAAACTTGTCCACCTCCTATCTTTAACACACTGATTAAGTCTCCAAAGGAGGAAGGGGATGTTGAGTTCATTCTTCAACAACCAGACCCAGCTGTTCAGACCCCTAGTGTCCAAACACCACCTGTCAAAACACCTACTGTCAGTACTAAAAGTAATGTAAACGAAAAACTGAAAGAAACCGTTGTAGTTGAAGATTGGGTTTCTGATTCAGAAGATGAAGAAAAGGGTCCAGGTTTGGGTTGTCAGTTACCTTATCAAATGAATTTGGGACGCAAACCTCACATCAAAACAGGCTTAGGTTATCAGGCTCCAAATAAAACTTCGAGTCAACCTAAACAAGTTAGAATTTTGAAACGACCTGAATTTAAAGGACCAAAATTTGTCAAAACCGGCGAATCATCAATCGCATCTGAGTCAAAAGAATCAGAAAAGGCAAAATTCATACCACCCCATAGGAGACAGTCACCAACAAATCCCCAGAAGCCACAAAATGTTCAACAACATACCGGCTTTATGCATCCAAATGCTATGTTCTCCAAATCTCATACACACCATCGGAGAATGACGCAAAGTTCTCAAAATCTTAACGAATGGAGAACTTGTTTTGATTGTGGGGAGAAAGGCCATGTTAATTATAATTGTCCAAATTTGAAACAAAGGCCTAGGAATAATGTTGACCAAAGTAGAATGTCCACTAGAAATCACTTTTCAAGTCCAAATCGAAATCGATTCTCAAACAATAGGTCATTATCTCCTAAACAAAACAATGAGTTGCTTCCTGCTGGTAAATCCAAACAGCAACCTATTGTTAAACAAATTGAAAAAGGCCAATTTCACCAACTGTTTATGTCAAACGTGCATGGAAAGCTAAGAATGAAAGACCTTCAAACGTGTCTGATGGTTCCAATGGAAAATGGGTTGACTTACAGTTTCAAGGTGAAGATGGCAAACCCAAGGCTATTAAGGCTTGGGTTTGTTTTGGGTATTAATAATTTCAATTTGTTGTGCAGGTCATCTATGATCCTATCAAGAATACCTGGGTTGTTGATAGTGGGGCGTCTAGGCACATGACAGGGAATATGAAGTTACTTTCTAATGTTAGATCAATTAAGGGTGGCTATGTTTCATTTGCTGGTGATAAGGGAGGTTTTATTTCTGCTCAGGGATCAGTCGCAAACGACAAATTGAGTTTTGATAAAGTAAATTATGTTCAAGCATTGGTCAACAACTTGTTGTCCGTCTCTCAAGTTTGCGACAAGAAGTTTAAGGTGATTTTTGACGAAACCCAGTGCTACATTATGAAGAAAGAATTTGTGATTCCAGAGCACTTGATTATTATGCAATCACCACGAGTTGGAGATTTGTATGTGCTCGATATGTCGAAGACTACTGTGAATTCGACTGAACACCAAGCTTTTGTCTCGAAAGCTACTGAAAGTGAATCAATACTGTGGCACAAACGTATGGGACACCTCAGCTTGAGAAAGATGAATCATTTGATGCACAAGGATTTAGTGATGGGAGTTAATGTGAAAACATTTCAGTTGCCGGAAACGTGTATTTCATGCAAGAAGGGAAAGCAGTCCAAAAAGTCTCATAAAGTAAAGAAGTTTCATACCATTGATATTCCACTTGAGCTTCTACACATGGATTTGTTTGGCCCTATCAAGTATTCAAGTGTTGCTGGGGATAAATACTGTTTGGTGGTGACTGATGATTATTCTCGATTCTCTTGGGTCATGTTTTTACGAGAGAAATCTGAAACGTACGAGAATATCAAGCTGCTGGTTACTTCACTGGAAACTCTATATAAGTTAAAAGTTCGACGGTTTAGAACTGATAACGGTACGGAATTCAAGAATCAGAGGATGGAGGATTTATGCAAGGAACGAGGAATTCAACAACAATTCAGTGCAGCCTATACTCCACAAATGAACGGGGTTGCAGAAAGAAAGAACAGAACGTTGATTGAAGCAGCTAGAACGATGTTAGCTGATTCGACACTGCCAGTACGTTTTTGGAATGAAGCAGTAGCTAATGCTTGCTACACTTTAAACCGAGTGCTAGTAGTGAAACGTCATGGGAAAACGTGTTATGAGTTGTTGCAGAAAAGAAAGCCTAATTTGCAGTACTTGGAACCCTTTGGAGCTCCTTGTACTATGCTCAAGCGTAAACAAGATGGAAAGTTTGATGAAAAGGCTGTGGAAGGGATATTTCTGGGATACAGCACTCCTAACAAGAGAGTTTGGAATCCAGCCATTAAAGCTATTGAAGAATGGTATGAGGTGGATGTTCAGAAGTACTCTAAACCGATTCCTTCGAAAGGATATCCATGGATGTTTGATTATGATTCTCTGTTTGAATCATTTAATCTTCCTGAGTTCTCCGATGAAGATATTGCAAGATACTACTCACATCAAGAGGCTTTGGAAGAAACTATTCCTCATGATCCGGTGACTCCAACAGTTCCTACTCCTCCTGGTCCACAAGATAATCCTGCAGACGGTCAAATAAATGATGATGATTCAGATTCTGATGGTTCAGTTAACATAAATGAGCCGATTGGAAATCCTGAAAATGTTCAAGAGATTGAAGAGGAAGTTGAAGCTCCCGATGTTAATAATTTGGGTCCTAATGTTGTGGTTCCTCCTAATTTGAACGTAGAAGATCCAGCAAGTCAGCTCCGGCGATCATCAAGGGCTCGCAGATCGACAAATTTTGATGATTATGAAACCTATTTTGCTGGAGCTCGACCAAAGAAAGAAATCCACAGCGATGTGTATATTGATCTGTTTAAATCTGGAGATGTTACTTACTGTGCTCATGCTTGTTTTATTTCGCAGATTGAACCGACTACTGATGAAGAAGCTCTCATGGATGATAATTGGATTAACTCGATGCAAGAAGAACTCTTACAGTTTAAGAAGCTGGGTGTCTGGCGGCTTGTCGCTAAGCCAAAAGGCGCCAAATCATTGGGTGTTCGCTGGGTCCATCGATGCAAACGGGATGATCAGGGAATAGTTGTCAGAAACAAGTCAAGGCTAGTGGTTCAGGGTTTTCGACAAATCCCTGACTTAGATTATAATGAAGTGTTTGCTCCAGTTGCAAGATTGGAGGCAATTCGTATTTTTCTAGCCTTTGCCTCTTACAAGAAGTTCACTGTGTATCAAATGGATGTTAAGAGCGCGTTTCTTTATGGGAATATTCGAGAGACAGTGTACGTTAATCAACCACCAGGTTTTGCAGACCCATTACATCCGGATAAAGTTTACATTCTCGATAAAGCACTTTATGGTCTACATCAAGCACCGCGCGCCTGGTATGAGACACTTGCTAACCATCTGACCGACAATGGTTTTCGTCGAGGGGTCATTGATTGTACGCTGTTTATCAAAGAAAGAGGTGAAGATATTCTGTTGGTGCAAATATACGTGGACGACATTATTTTTGGATCTACAAATCCGGAATTATGTAAAGAGTTTGAGACGGTGATGACAAGCAAGTTCGAAATGAGTTCTATGGGTCCGATTAAGTTCTTTTTGGGGCTACAAGTTGATCAAACGGCAGAGGGAATTTTTATTCATCAGACAAAGTATGTCAGCGACATTTTAAAACGGTTTGAAATGTCAGAAACAAAGTCAGCCTCTACTCCCCTATCGGTGAATCACGGGATATCACCAGACTCTACGGGGGAGAAAATTGATCAGTCTCTTTATCGCTCAATGATCGGTTCTCTTATGTATCTCACCGCCTCTCGTCCAGATATCATGTTTCCAGTGTGCTTGTGTTCCCGATACCAAGCAGCACCGACAGTTGTTCATCTTCAATCAGTGAAGCGGATTATGCAATACTTGAAGGGTACTCCAGATTTAGGTCTTTGGTATCCTCATGACGACAATTTTGAGCTATCTGCGTTCAGTGATTCAGACTATGGAGGTTGCAAAAAGGATGCAAAATCAACATCAGGAGGATGCCAGTTTCTGGGAACGCGTCTGGTAACATGGCAGTGCAAGAAACAGACCGCTGTTGCATTGTCCACTTGTGAAGCTGAATACGTAGCTGCTGCTAGCTGTTGTTCTCAGGTTATCTGGATTCAGCAACAATTGCGTGACTACGGTTTGTCTATCTCTACTACTCCTATTTATGTTGATAATTCTGCCGCCATAGCTGTCACTAAGAATCCCGTACACCATCCTAAAACCAAACACATAGGCGTAAAATATCATTTTATACGTGATTGTTTTGAAAAACATCTGATTGACGTAATTTATATCGAAACGATGTTTCAAAAAGCTGATATTTTTACAAAAGCATTTGATAAGTCTAGGTTTGGGTTTTTACTGTTAGAAAATGGTGTTGTTAAGAAAAGCGATGTAATCGCTGAGGAAGAAAAGTCAGACAAGTAACCGTCCTCGTTTTGTATACTACGTTTAATTTTTTTTAGTTCTTTTATTTTTAGTTACGTTTCTTCTTTTACTTTTATAAAATTCAAAAATACAAAAAGATTTTTATTTTTAGCATTTTAGGGGGAGAAATAGTTAGTAGTTAGTAGTAAATTGCTAGTTAAAAAAAAAAAAAAAAAAAAAAAAAAAAAAAAAAAAAAAACGGGGGAAGTGAGGAAATACTGAGCTAAAACTGAACATGTAAATTGTCAAAAGTATGCTGAACGTAATGTTTAAACATGTCGGTTGTAGGATATATTGGTAGACTTATCTCACTGAAACTTGACGAAAATTAATTTTTTTTTCAAATGGTTGTCGCAGATATCAAATCTAATTTAAATCTTTATGGATATGTCTCAAAGACTGTCTAAATGATATCTGGAGATCAATAACAATTGAGAACACTGAAAACAACACAAAGCGGTCGAAATTAAATGTTTAATATATTTTAATTAGCTTTTGTCTTGTAGTGTTTGTGGCTTTTCGCTGGATTGATTCGAAAATAATAAATATTGGGTGTAATATCAGAAAATAAATACAGTATGTCAGTAATATTTTGTTGCAATTAAGGGCCACTCCAGTGATTGTGGAATAACATTCTTGAATGTTTTGATCTATATATTTGAAATAAAAAAAAATAAAAAAATAAAAAAATAAAAAAAAAAATTAAAAAAAAAAAAAATAATAATAATAATATCGCAATAAGAGATAAGAAACAACTTCAAAAATACCTTGATGGATGAACAGAAGTATAAGGTCGAAAGAAGATCATACTTCGGCTATTCCAAATAAAGGGTGATGAAGTACCTAAAGACTTCTCAAATATCTTGATGGATGAACAGAGTTATAAGGTCGAAAGAAGATCATAACTCGGCTATTCCAAATAAAGATTGAAGAAGCGCTTATTCTCTGAGTGATATTTTGTTTCAACGATCAAGAATCACTGGCCCTTATTGCATGCGTAGTTAATGTAATACTGACATACGAAATCGATAGTATGATATTACATCTAATGTTTGTGAAAATAGATTTGAAAAGGCTGAAAAGTTAAGAGGACAAATACACAAACATACTTGCAATCCTAATTATGATATAAATTTGATGATCGTTAAAATTCAAATGTGTGTTGTTTTCTATGTTCAAAATATTGGGAGATCTTAGCGAGATAACCATTTTGGAAAGAACAAGTGTCAAGTGAATGTTTGTTTAAGTTTAAGAGGACAAATATACCAATAATCGTCAACTGATATGTTAACTGTTACTACAAAAATTGAACGACAATGCTATGTTTCAGTATCAGTCTGATCCCTTATTCGAAAAACGCAAAAAGAATGTGAAAATTTCAGTTTATTCAATTGTTATTTCAGTAGTTGTTATAGTTAGAATTTTCTTTGATTCATCAAAACAGAAAAATACAAAAAGATTTTTAATTTTTAGTTTTAGTTTCTCTTTAATTTTAATTTTATTTGTGTTAGTTTCTAAGGTTACTTGTCGTGACTTGAGCTCTAAAGGTGAAACTGAGATTAATTCGTAAAGTCATAAAAATTGATAAAGTGTTTGGTTAGGATATCTGAATTGAGTTAAACGTGTTATTTTGATGGATCGATAATTTTCATGTGTTTAACGTTTACTGAATGTTTGAGTTTTGAAGATAAAAGAAAAACTCGAAGTCTATAAATCGTTCAGGGACATTCGTACGAAAGAAGAGTGCATTCGCACGAAGGAACAAGACTTTCGCACGAATCAGCGGGAAATCAAAGTTTGAGACAAAATTAACATTCGCACGAATATGAACACATTCATACGAATGTATTTCACATTCGTACGAACGTGAGATGCCTATATATACTTCTGTCATTCGTTTGGACTATTCACGCTCTCATACTTATTCGTCCGAACAAAGTGAATTTTACCAAAATTTTCAAGAGTGTTAAAAGGAGTTTTTGAGTTTTATTTTCTTGTGTAATTGTGTCTTGCGATCATAATCATATATATCACTAAAGGTATAACGTCCATTTGCCTGTTTAATCGTTGAAAGTTAAACCCGAGAATACTTGAATTAAATTGACCATTTATATGTGTTTGTAACGGGAATTTGGGTTAGGGGTTTTACTAATCGGGATATTGCGAAGCTTTTGATGTAAGTGTCATGGTTTAAAACAGAGTTTTTGAAAATCTAGGTTTTCTGGAATTCAAACGGTTTCGATGAACTTCATTCGCACGAATGAAATTTCATTCGTGCGAATAGGATTTCCATTCGTGCGAATGGCTATGTCATTCGTACGAACGAACAAAATCAAATTCGTATGTTTTGACTAACTCATTCGCACGGATCAATGATGATTCGTGCGAATGGAAATGTTCATTCGTACGAATGGCCTGGACAGATAATTTTAAAAACGCTTGAATTTTATTCTAACTGTTTTGCGATCTATGTGTTTAATTCTGTTTACAGGAAAATGGCTGAATCATCATCTTCTCAAAGCACTGGTCTTGTCATCGGTTCAAAGAACAATATGTGTGCTTTTCTCGACGAAACAACAGCGCACTCCACGAAGTTCGTCGGGATTATAAGATTTCTGAAGCGCTCTCGAATCTTCAAAGCTATTTCTACCGAGAAAGTGCTCTACTTCTCTCATATCTCTGAATTCTGGAACAATGCCAAGGCGGTTCGTCAAGACGGCAAGGTTCAGATTCAAAGTACAGTTTTCGGGAAGGATATCATCGTTGACGAGCAAGTCATTAGAGAAGTCATTGGATTCGGGGATGAAGCGAAATTGCCAACAATTCTGAATCTGTATAAGGTCAGAGGAGCGATATTAAGAATGCATTATGACGGTGATATAAAGAAGGGGGGTGATCATAAAGTCTGGCTTCAGTGTTCAGTACAAGTATCTGTGTCACGTCATACAGCACTGCTTGGGTCCCAGAAAGGCGGGACATGACGAGATGCGGGAGACCCTTCAAAGTGCACTCGTCGCACTAGTACTGAATGTTCCGTTCAATTTCTCAGCCATGGTCCTGCAGTTTATGATTGAGAACGTAGAATTCAAGAACAAGCACAAGTACTTGATGTACGCCAGATTTGTGCAAATGATCATTGATGAGAAGATTCATGACTTGCCGAAGAATGAAGACGATATAGTCAAACTGGATGTTATGAGTGATAATACGATGGGACGCATGCTGACATACAAGGGAAAGCCTACACCAAAGGAGAGAAGATTGATCGGACATCTGGCAAATCCTGAATACGTCTGTCCAGAGAAACTGAAATGGAGAAACGATGACAGCGATTCAGATAAAGAGAATCTCGAAATGACTATTCAACCAGATTCAGATGAAGAGGTGGTTTCTGCTAACTCTCCACCTACCGATACTCAGTTTGAGTTAGTAGATGAAGATGATACGGTTGTAAGTGCTGAGGCGACTCCCTCTGCTACCGAAACGGAGAGCAAAAACATCACTGGCGGATCTTGTTCAAGGGAGAATCTCTAAGCGTCTCAAGCTGGTGAAACAAAGTGAACTTTCTGCCAGCACAACTATTCCTATTCCTCCTCCTGTGACCTCTCAGCCACAGCAAAGCATACCGATCATGACACCTGCCACAACGGTAACACCAACTGCTGGTGGATCATCGTCAGGGTCAACAACTGAGTCTGCTCAACTCGAGACTGTAAACGCTCTGCTATTGGAGGTTCTGAGGAAGCAAAATACACAGGATAAAGAGATGAAGGAAATGATTGAGAAAATGAAGCAACGGGAAGTTGAGAGGGAGGCTGAGAAAGCCGAAATGCTGCGGAGGATTGATGAACAAAACAAGTTGATTGAAAATCAGAACAAGCAGCTGGAGCTGTTTCAAGAAAAGATCGAATATCTGGAGGAAGCCTCAAAAGCTATACAAGAATCGATGGAAGCTGATGAGGATGGAATTTACCGAATCAAAGCACCGGCCGATGAATCTGCTGAACCGGTTGGTGGAGAAAGCGAACGCATGGAGTCTGGGGGAGCTGGTAAAGATCAACAGAATGAATCCCAGTACGATATTACTCCTATCTCGTTTAAAAAGTCCAATTTAACTCACATTTTGGACATGCAGGGGGTAATTCAATTCAGCATTGATCATGATCTAGAAGAGGGAGAGATTATGCACAGCTTATCTAAAGAACAGCTTGCAGATTTAATTGCAATAAATCCTGAAGATATTATGTCTGAGGAGTCTGCATCTGTTTCTGAAACTAATCCTCCTACTTCTGACGTTGATGACGATGAGATAGAGTTCGAGCAGACGGCTGATTCAACAGAACCTATCTATCAGTCCAACGATTTACGAGACGATGACGTTTTTAATGTAAATGATGAAGATCTTGCTCGAAAATTGGATAAACTTCCAGAGGCTACTCAAGCTACATCAAAAGAAGAAGAAGTGAATGCCAAGAAAGCTGAGTGGATTCAGGCGATGAAAGAGTGTTTACGCCCACCTCGTCAAGTTCCTGAACCAGCTTATACGAAGTGTTATTCCTTGAAGGGGGCAAAGACTGAAGGACCGATAATAAGCTGGGCATACTTGGAAGATCTGAATGTTTATGCGGTCAAGCGAGAAAGAGGAATTGATTACTTCAAGCGAGTTCATGACTTGAAGACGTTGCCTTATTTTGACATGATGCAGCTGGCACGTCTTAAACTGCTCTACAGTGAAAAGGATGATAGAGCAAAATGGTTGGAGAAACGATTGAGATTTGAGTTCAGAAATAAGTGGGAATACCTAAGGCCGCAATATCCGAAGATTACTTACTCCAGAGATCGGAGTACAGGAAAATCTGTGAAGCGAGTAAAGTATCAAGCGCCAAAGGTGATAGAAAAGATTCCGCTTCGTGAAATGAAGACCGGATTTTGGAGAAGTTTCAAGTGGTGGTACTATGATTATAGAACCACTGAAGCTGTCATCGTGTTAGAGCACAAAGGCGTTTGGGAAGCTGTGCGTATTTTTGATCTGATGTGGATTAGAAATCTAACAGATGATGATATCTACTCTTTGTATCTGCAACCTATATTTTGCGACGTCAAAGATTTGGATCAAGCGTCGCGTTTCAACAAGGTTGTACGTGTATGCTTTATTCACAAGATTCATGCATAAGAGGGCAGAACAAAGAAGTGTTTTGGGAAGCAGCAGATATTTTTGAAGACTGAAGACATAGAATCTAGTTCCTAGGGGGAGTTTGTAGGTGCATTTATGTAGTTACTAGATTCATATGTAAACTAACGTTTTATATCAGTCTTTGTATTGTGTGATTGAATATCGGTATTGAATATTTGATTAATGGTTACATCGTTATGAATTAATCGAATATGTGTTTTGTGATGTTTAATTGATATTCAAATTGGTTCGCACGGATAAGGATGATATCCGTGCGAATGGAGATTGATTCGTACGAACCAGATGTGGTTCGCACGAATAGAAACTCATCCGTACGAATGAATTCTCATTCGTACGAATGGATAGCTGGGCCTATATATACCCAGCTAGGGTTTCTGCATTCGGCTAAGGTTTTTGCAAGTTTCGTTTTCGTGCCGAATTGCTGCTGCTCCGTTTATTAGTGTTCCAAACGTTTAGTAAAGTCTAAACAATCATCCGAATAGTCTTCCTTAGGTCCGATCATATCAACAACCGTTGGTTAGATTCCGTTTCCGAAGGTTTCATATTCGCTAGAAATCGTAAGCTTATTTCCGCTAGGTTTTTCGATATAACGTTGACTATAAGATCCATACAACCCCAACACAAAGAAGTTACAT
>CAJVGC010000001.1:70414215-70486956 GCA_910822075.1 Senecio squalidus | reverse complement strand
TTTGATTGTTTCTCGCACCCCTATTAATATAGACAATACGGCAGCAGTGTGCATCATACGCAATCCGGTGCAACATTCGAAAACGAAACATATCAGTATTCGTTTTCATTTCATTCGGGATTGCTATGATAAGAACTTGATCACGTTACTCCAAATCGCCACCGAGGATCAAAACGCCGATCTTTTGACTAAAGCTTTTCATAAGGGGCGATTTGAAGAACTGATCAAGTTAAACCGTCTCACCATTTTAGAAATCGCTTGACACGAACCACTATTTTTTGTAAATACTTAACTCTTTTAAAATTAAAAAAAAAAATTCAAAAAGATTTTTGGTTTAAGTTGTAGTTTAATATCTAAGCCCTTTAAAATTAAAAATACAAAAAGATTTTAACTTTTCTTAGGTTTATAGCTTTTCTTTTCAATTTTACGGTTCTCGTGCCTTTTAAGTGATTTGCAGTGACAGGAGGAAACATATGAGCTTACATACGCATTATGGATCACGTCCTCCTGGATAGACGGTTTCTGAAGAATTCTTGACGATTGGAAGGCTCCGAGTGCTTAAACATGCTCGACTGATCATATGCCTTCCCGTCAAGTGTAAAGACTCTTTATCTCGAGATAAAGTGTAAAGGTTTGAGTGTATGATCGTTTTTATCTCTTGAATAGAGTTTAAAGATTAAAAACTTGTTTTCTATTATTTGGTAATAGTTTAAAGATAAAAACATGAATTAAAACAAGTTTCTAATTGAAAAACGCGCGAAAAACACTGTGTCACGTATCTGGGAGATACGTGCACGTAACTAGGAAGTTACGTGCACGTAACTACGTAGTTACGGGCACGTAACTCTAAGTTACGTGCACGTAACTGAGAAAGAAAGGGGTATAAATTGGAGTTTGATAGCACAGTTACTCACTTTCAAAAACCCTCTTGTTTATTTTGCTTGAGTGTTTGTTTGTAATGTGTGTGATGCATGATTCGGTAGGCTTTTGATTCCTATTTGAGTTATGTAGTCCGGTTTGCGTTCAAACTTCTACTTTCAAGTTTAATTTACATGCTTATATCTTAAGTTTAAAGCGTAGAGACTTTGCAACATATAACAGTTGCGAACTCGAACAAAATTTGTTTTGCTTAAATGCAAAACTCTTTTCAAAAGAGTCTAAAGTTTTGAAACTCATCGAGTCTAAAGTTAAATAATCTCGGATGAGTCTAAAGTTTTTGAATCTCATTGAGTCAAAGTCTAATAATCTCAATTGAGTGTCAAGTGTCCAAATGATAAAAACCTAAATCTTTGATCGTGACTTCGTAATTTTTCTTTTTAAGTTTTTAGGACTTGTATAGTTATAAAAATAATAAAATTAAGAAAAACATAAAAAGAGGGGGAGAAAGTTTGTGAAAACCTTAGGAAATGATAGTACATCGCGGATTTTAAAAATCAGAATCATAAGTGTTTGTTCGATGTATTAGTAGGTACGGCCAATATCATATAAACAATTTTCCGAACCTGTTTCTAATGGGTAACACGGTTAAGTTTGTTCATCTCAGTGATAAGCTGAAAACTTTCGGTGTGCCTGGAATCTGTCACCATATGATTATATATATATAAATAAGTATCTGAGAGTAATAGAAAAAGCGAGGAAAAGAAAAATTGAGAGAAAATCAAAAAAAAATATAATAAATCGTTTTTTCTAAAACTCAAAGAGTTTTCTATTAATGTAATTATTAAAAACTCAAAAATTCCTTGAGACGCTCCTGGATTCTATAAGGTTGCGAAATCATAGTTTCCTTGAAGTTAGTATAAAGGTGAAGAGTTATAAATAATTACAGTAAAACTCGTATCCTTGAGGCGCTCCTGGATTCTATAAGGTTGCGAAATCATAGTTTCCTTGCAGTTAGTATAAAGGGGAGAGTAGAGTCAAATAAGAATTCCGTAACTCTTGATGCTTACTTGATAAACGGCAAAGACAGAGGGAGGAGTTCACGAGTCTATAAAGCTTTTTAAGCTCAAAAAAAAAAAAAAAAAAAGAATTTGAAAAATGCATAAGTGCTTAAATCTTTATATTATATGTATGTTTTTTCAATATTTAGAGTAGTTAATAAAATAGGAATAAGGTGACGGGTTTCCTAAATAAATACTGGAAGTTTGATGACGCTTTGAGGGAAGTTCGGATTTAGCTAAGTGTAAATATAAGTGGGATCCATATAAACAGTTGTAATTTAAATAATCGGAAGATTTTTTATATGATATCTATGTTGTATTTAAGAGGACAAGTATACTAATAATCGGCTGATTCTTGTGATTCGACTTCTGCGATATGATCCTAAAAGCAAACTAATCCCTATCCAAAAAGATTTGCCCTTTTGTAAGTTACTAAAGTAGTGTGAATAGCTTATAGTTGAAAACCACAAAAAGAGTTTCGGTTTTAGGTTAAGAAAACAAACAAAAAAAAAATCCAAAAATATTTTATTTCTATGTTTATTTTCTTCGTTGTCACGTATCGTTTATGGTTAAAAGGTTTTATCACGTGTTTTCTGAAAAATGAGAAATTTTATCAGTTTAAAGAACAAAAACACGTATTTGGTCAGTTTTGTCTTTGTAAGCCAGGTTTTACAAAGTTAAGGATCGGATCTTGAAGAGTTTAGCACTTCTTGGAAGTCAAGGACTCGAAGCTGATATTCATGGAGCCGCGTTGCTTAATGATGAAGATTAGCTGACTGAAAGATTCGCAAGTTATCGGTTGCAAACTTTACACCGTACAAGTCTCTATGAAGTTTAAAGGACCAACTCTCGATCTCTCGACACCAAAAGTTCAAGAAAATTTTGAAGAATACAAGCTACATCCAAGGGGGAGTTTGTTGGAACATAATGTCTGTAGTTTGTATTCATTTGAACGTGTCATAGAGTTAGAATGTAATTAGATCGAGTTGTAAAGTCCAAACGCATTTACGAAAACAGTTACGGTGAGTAACTCAGTTACGGTCACGTAACTGATGAGTTACGCACGTAACTAGGAGAGTTACGCGCGTAACTGTCTCCCAGACAGTTACGTGCGCGTAACTCTTCTAGGGTTTCGAGCTGCCTATAAATAGCAGCCTCGGGATCATAAATGCGGGGGTTGAAAGTTGTCAGAGCTGTCAAATCAAGAATAGTTACGTGAGCTAGGGTTTGTGAGCGTAATTAGCTGTTCTTGTGTGTTAAAGTCTTGTAATCGAGTGTTTAGTTACTATTTCGTGTTTGTATTGAACACGTGAGCTATATAGTATTAATCATTTGATTATTTGAGCTGTTCTTCACCGTTTACTTATACATACTAGTTATTCCGCTATTAGTGTGTTGTAGGATTCAAAGGAGATCGTAAGATAGGCGACCAACACAATTTATGAACAATTTTGATCACGAGTCTATATGGTCAAAACATGCAAATATAAGATTTTGATTATTGAGTTAAGCCAAAATATTTTGATTTAACCCATAATTGCTTTTCCATTACTTTGTCGATTTTCCTGCAATTTGTATCTTAAACAAATCGATCCTCCCTATGAATGAGAAATTGAAAGAAAAACTTCATTAAGAATAATGGCCATATCCAGCTATATGTGGACGATGACACTTCGTTTTGAGCGTTAGATAGAGTTAATTACATAAATTGTACATAAGGTTTAATTAAAATTGTGAATTTCGTCCCTAAAGCTAAAAAGTTGCATAAATCGTCAACTTTTAGAAACTAATTACGTTTTTCGTCCCTAAAATCTAATTGACACCTATAATTGGGGCAAATCTTAGGGACGAAATATGTAATTAACGCAAAACTTAGGGACGTCGTAATTAGGACCAAACCTTGAGGACAAAAACCGTAAATAGTTTCTAAAAGTATATGATTTATTCAACTTTTTAAATTATTTATTTTAAATAATCTAACTCTTCTAGTCTAATTAACATTAAATTTTTAATCTAACTCTTCTAATCTAAATTAATATTAAATTTAAAAAAAAAATTATTTACCATTAATTTCATTTATCGATTGATTTTAAATACAATTTTAACTTTACAACTTTAACATATATTTTAATATAATTAGTTTACTTTATTCTAAATCTAAAATAGTTTAATATGTTAAGCTTATATTTTCAAAAATATTATTTCATTAAACTCGAATTGTTATCATTTTTAATATAAGACTATGGGTATGTTTTGTGTAATAGGGCTAGAAGTTGTAAATACAAGTTGTAGCTAAAGACTGAAATTTGTAGTTTTTATTTTGAGGCTTTTATTTTTTTAAAGTCTCAAGCTTTTTGAATGAGTTTTTAATATGGATTTTATTTTAAATCAAAAAGCTTGAAACCCTTAACAACCATACGAGTTTTTCATATTTAAGGGATTTTATTTTTAAATTTAAAACTCCTAAAAACCCCTAACATATATACCATTATCCTTCTATTCAAATCTCATAGTCGTCTTGCGAATCGTGCCCGTTTTATAATTATTATATTCAGAAAAGTTTGTTTTTAAGTACAATTGTAATCGTTTTATTTACAAAAAGACATGGTTGCCGGAGTGGTAAGCGCGGCCTCCCTTGCCGCGGAGACCGTGGTTCGAATCCCATATAGCACCAAAAAAATTTTTTTTTTTTTTGAACTGCAGTGTTGGGCTTGGGCTTTGATCTATAGCTGGTTTGAAGTTTAATTACTTTTGTTGGGCTTGGTCTTGGCCCTGTAGCTGGTTTGAAGGTTAATTACTTTTAATTTTTGATGTTTACCATTTTAGATTTCCGTAAGTAAACCAATTAATTATTTAAGGTTTTATAAATAAATGCAAACAATCTTTTAGACGAAAATTAATAATACAATATACTTTTGAATCATTAAATAGGAGTTAATATTATATATACTCCAAATCGTAGGAAATGTAGGACCGAATAACACCAAAACCGTTAGTACCCTTATAACAAAAAAACCCACTGCAGATGCATATTTTACATCAAAACAACTCGAACTCGTGCAAAGCACGAGAAATTTTCTAGTTGATATTAAAAATAAAATCAATCAACTTTATGTTTTATTTTGACCATCATGCAAACATATTAAAACATAAATTGTATGTGATCCCAATTGACTTTAGTTATATTTAGAGATTTTATATATTATAATTATATCAATTTTGATAAAACTATTTGCGTAGTACGTCGTACGTCAGTATATATGCTAGTTAGAGCACCCGGAGTGGGGGCGTTATAGGCCCGTTGTGGAACTCACAACGACCGTTGTGGTCGTTACCACTCCGGGCTGCTTCGTTGTGGGCTCATTGTGAGGAGACCGTTGTCTTCTCAACGAGCCGTTATCGAGATTTTGTTTTTTTTTTCTTTTTTTTCACCAACGGTAATAATTCCGTTTATATATATATATATATATATATATATATATATATATATATATATATTTTACCAACCCCATTTCATCTATAAATACAACCCCATTTTAACCAAAAAAATCACACCTTCTTTCAACAATCTTATTCTTAATCCAATTCAATCTCATACCAATCCCAAAACAAACACAAAATGCCTTCATCTTCATCAAACGCTCCACAAACAAACACAAACAATCCCTCGACGCCACAATCACAAACACCGTCCGGTTTCGCCAACTATTTCGGCACATCAAACGCCCTATATCCAAACCAAATACCAAACTTTTCGGCACAACAATCCCAACAAATTCTAAGCACGTATTTAACGCAACAACCTCTACAACCACAATACCCACAACAAATGTTCACTCCCGAACAATTCGCCATGCATCAACATCTTATCTCACAATCCCAAACTTTTCTTCCCCAAACTTTTCCTCCCCAAACTTTTCCAACCCAACAAACACAAACTTTTGTTCCAGAATCCCAAGAAATCGTCCAAGAAACGGACGATGTGGTCGAAGTAACCGCACGACCGTCCACGTCGAAAAAGATAAAGACGTGCAAAAAGATTGCATGGACTGTCCAGAGGAGGTCCTTTTGGCGGAGATGTGGTGCGCTATCTCGGAAGATGAGTCCGTAGGAAACGCCCAACCCGACGCGACATTTTGGCAACGGATCGTTGCGGGTTACAACAAAGAGGCGACGAAGCAAGGATTGCCGGTGAGAGGGAAGGAGTCCATCAACTCCAAGTTTACGGCGATGAGTGCCTTGGTCAAGGTTTTTATCGGCCACCATTCCGAGGCGGTAAGAAATAGGGAAAGCGGGACCGACGACCATGCGGTTTACCAAGCGGCTCGGCAAATGTACTATGAGGCCGAGCATTCGCAGTTTAAGCATGAGAAGGCCTGGGAAATCTGGAAGGATCACGGCAGATGGCGTTCATTTGTCAAGTTAGACCCTCCACGAGATACCGTCAACCTAGACGACGTTGACGCCGGGGACGATATATTTGCGGATGATGTAGAACAACGACCTCCAGGGAAAAAGATTGGTAGTAAAAGAAAGGAATCATCCGACGCCTCCGATAAGAAGATTACGATGACGAAAAAGCAAACCGCGGTAAAAAAGGCGCAAACCCTCGAGGCTCAAGAACGAGCGGCTAACCGACAAGAAGAAGCGGCTTACTCTAGTGCAAGAAGAGACGATATGATGTTTCTTCAACAAAGCACGGAGGGGATGCCGCCGGCACAAGCGGCTTGGGTCGAAGCGGATAAAAATATCCTAGAAAAATACGTCTTGAATTAGTTTAGTTTTTATTTGTATTGTTTTAATTATTTGTTTTTGTTTTAATTAGTTGTATTTTTTTTTATTTATCTTATTTAATGTTTTAATTATTAAGTTTTAATATTTTATATTCTTTTAATTATTTATTTATCTTTTATTTAATGTTTTAAGAAAAAAATTAATAATAATAAAATAATCCCACAACCTCCACAACCATCCTTATCATACCTACCCAACAATCTCACAACCCACATTCTCACTGTCACGTCATCAGCTATTTCCCCACAACCTCCACAACCCACATTGTGGCTCATTATCACTCCCGGTGCTCTTAGTAATTGAAACAAAAGTATAGAATCAATGTTTAATAGCTTTTAAACGGATATATATATATATATATATATATATATATATATATATATATATATATATATATATATATATATATATATATATATATATATATATATATATATATATATAGGAACTGGATCGGGTAAGAACGGCCCAAAGTATAGGAACGGTAAGAACAGTTGCTGACCGTCCGATTAAGTGATGATCATCAGCAGTAACCTTACTACTGATCAGTAGTAACCTTACTACTGATCAGCAGTACCCTTCTACTGATCAGTTTTACCCTTCTACTGATCAGTTTTACCCTTCTACTGATCAGTAGTAAGGTTACTACTGATCAGTAGTAAGGGTACTGCTGATGATCATCACTTAATCGGACGGTCAGCAACTGTTCTTACCGTTCCTATACTTTGGGTTGTTCTTACCCGAACCTCACCCTATATATATATATATATATATATATATATATATATATATATATATATATATATATATATATATATATATATATATATATATATATATATATATATATATGTTGGTGATTTTAGTGTTATTAACAATCATCTATAACCGAAGTATTTTCTACTTAAACTCGAAAATAAGTTAGAAGAGTGCAGAGTGCACATTCGTTCGATCTTACTCGATAACGTCTCAGAAACCAATATAAGGGACAATCTATATGTTTAGGGGGCAGTGTCGTCTAAGCTCGATCCAATCTGTATGTTTAGTCTACTAAGTTGAATATTGGCCTTTTCCAGCAAATCCCAACTAGTATTTTCCACCAAAACGAAAGGCTTAACCTTTTGTTTCAGTCGCCAATAAACAAAATTAACCACCTTGATTGTTATTTAGGATTTTTTTTTTTTCCGGTTCATTTGAATATCCATAATCATCTAACAGTTTTTTTTATTTCAAATTGTCTAGAAAAGGATTGTTTTCTTGTCTTATAATCCCAATCTCGATTTCGATACGCTAGGCAAGTAAAGGGTCGAAATACGTAATTGAGAAAGTGATTTATGTTAAGAATAATCCAAAATTATTAATACCAAGCTATGACATTATACACACTTTTAGATAACTCAAATTACGTAAAACATTTATGGAATGGAGTTAATTAATATATTATCCGTAAGGTTTATCTCAAATTATAGAAAAGTTATTAGAGAGTTTAACCTGAATGACAAACTACAAAAATGGTAAAACAAACACAAATTTAAAGTCAGGCTTTCTTACATGTGGATTTGGCACTGCTAGATCAAGTCCCTGTTAGTAGGTTTTGGTTCAACAAGTACTAAAACCGTGTTTTTTGAACTGTCTAGATCTTTTCGATCAACCGTATATCAACTTTGGTTGCAACTTAATTCAAGTCCCGTTGCCTACAACGAAGATATTAGGAAGAAGGCAAAAGCTTGATTGAAACATAATATCTTGTGTTAGCTACTTAGCTATGTAACATATTAACATGTGTAGAAAAGCAACATATGCCAACATCTGCCAACTTTATCACCACGTGAAGAACTTGCCTAATTCAAATTAAGATCATTCTTCTGTCTTGCATAATGATCTTGACAGCACCCCTCCTGCCTAACTCCAGAAATAGTATCCGCTCCCCCACCCATGTTTTCAGAAATCTAACATGTTTTTATGTTGAAAGATCAAAACGCTTTAAGGCAATAATTTAATCACGTGTGACTATAGATGCCTTTTCGCGAATACTTCCACATCTCAACTTCAAAAACTTAACATTTAAGCATGTGCACTTTCCTTATTAGTTTTCCTTACCGAATTTAAACAAAGATTCTTTACATGTTAAGATTCTCTATATGTTTTTAGTATGGCCAAAAAGGAAACCGATATCCATACATGTCTTTATCAATTTCAGTTTAGAGAGGTGAGCCACATTCCACCCAACTATTTGATAAATTGTAGCACTTTTTAGAAATAGTATTAACATAAATGGAAATCAAGATTTTGATAAGTTTCGTATCATGTAATTATTGATCGATACTCACAAGTTATCACGTGTTTCTTTTATAACTTGAAGTAAAATTAGGTAAATGTATATTTCAAGTTACTTAAATGCACCAATTGTCTTTATAACGAGCTCTACTTAAAGGCCCAATATTCATCGACTTCAAACATAGTTACAGATCGAGTATATAACTCTTTTGAGCGTTCTTGGTGAACATTTGATTTCCAAACTCTTTAACATATAAATCCATGGGCCCAGAAATACTATGTGAGTTGCCAAAGGCGTTGTTAGCAGACGATTTTGAAGACCTGCTGGAAAACATGGAATTAGACGAAGAGCTAATTAGGGAGTTACTTGAAGAGATGAAGGAAGATAAAATTGATCAAGCATCAATTATAGAAACAGTGGTTAACGAGGTGCTACCCGTAATAGAAAATAACGGTGAATCCTCTTATTTTCTTTCTGATCATGCATCTCAAATACTATTTGATCAGGACAAACATTTACAAGATTTCGATTATTGGATTAGCCAAGAAATCCTTGAAATGTCTTGCTCTTTTCCAGGGGCCACATTTGAGAATGAGATGATGCCTTTCTGGTATTCGGAGAATCCAGTTGAACATGAGATAGTTGATGACATTGCTTATGTCGAGTTATGGGAAAAATAAAAATCGACGAGTCGTGTGTACTGTATTACAAGCATAACAAATACTGCACTCCATCCAATTGTATCTTTTTTATGCTGGTTTATTTATTCCGAAGAAATGTTTCCTAAAAGATTTGTTAGTGTAACATTAATACTCCATCAGTTTCATAATAAATGGACACTTCTTTTGGGATAAAGTAATATATAGTAGGGAAAGTTCAATTGAAATGAACGATTTTCATTAAA
Organism: Senecio squalidus; assembly: GCA_910822075.1. Lineage (NCBI taxonomy): Eukaryota > Viridiplantae > Streptophyta > Magnoliopsida > Asterales > Asteraceae > Senecio > Senecio squalidus. Next base: position 70,477,043 of record CAJVGC010000001.1, on the reverse strand, counting down.
TTGTCATTTTATTTAACTGACTTTGTTTTTATAAAATAAACACTATATATTTTAATTTCGTTAACATTGTATGTAAGAGTTAACATGAAATTTCCTTAATTTTTTTTATATTGAACTTATTTGTGATTTTTAACTCAATAAAAACTTAGGGTTCTTTTTTTTATAAAAAACAACACCAATAAGATATAATGACAATTTGGTCAAAAATCATTACATTTCAAATGCAATTTTCTTTATATAGTAATATGAAAGCTCTATGTGACTCTGTGATTAATATTGATTAGTATGTTTGAGAAAGGGACAATATTATGGGTGTTCAAAATATCTGAATCCAAATTAGAATATCCGAAATTCCGATCCCAAAATTATATGAAAATTCGGATTCGGATAGTGATATTTCAAAATTTCCGATATTTCGAATATTCGATTATCCAAAATTCCGAAGAAAACAAAATTAGTTTTTGCTGTTATTTTATATGTCACACCTAGTCGTGTCGAAAAAAACCGAAACCGAAACCGGTCCAAACCGGGTTTGACCAAAACCGGTTCGGGTTTGACCAAACCCGGCGGTTTGGAACCGGTTCGAGAACCCACGAAGTAAACCGGGTTGAGACCGGGTCGACGGAAACCGGTTCGGGAACCCGGGTTGAACCCGGTTCGAGCAAAGAGCCGTTGGCAGCCTCCAAAAAGCTGTTTTTGCCCGTTTTTTATGCTTTATGACCGTTTTTTTTTACATTTTTTTTACCATTTTGCCATTCCAAATTTACTATAAATATGTGGTAGAGTTTGGGAGTAAACACAAACTTCTAACTCTCTCAAAACACTCTCAAAGCTCAAAAAACGCAAAAAATACCTTCCAAAAACGTTTGAAAAATTCTCAAAAAATCACCAACAATCAAATGGCAACTCAAAGCTCTACCGCTTCAACCGGTTGTGGTTCGTCAAGTGAAAGAACGATCGTAGATGTTATCCCAACAACCCGAAACCAAAATGTTTGGCAACATTACCGGATGGTGCTTTTGTCCAATGGCCAAACGATGACGCATTGTAATCATTGCGGCCTTTTTTTGAAACATAATTCTAACACGACGTTGAAGAATCACGTCGATAAGCATTGCAAAGTTCTCCATAGAGCACCGGAATCGGGTCAATCATCGATGGGTCAAGACGGGAGTGTTTTTGTATATTCGGTGGAGAGGATGCGTGAAGAGTTTACGAGTTTTGTGATTCAATCCGCCTTGCCATTCAATCACTTCGACAACCCGAGGTTCACTAGGGTGGTTCAAAAGTGCCTCCAACCACGATATACTCATGTAAGTCGTAATACTCTTCGTAAGGATTGCTTAAAAAATTGGAAAAAAGCTAAAACAATGATATTAAAAGGTTTTGAAAATCTAAATGCAAATGTAAACTTAACAACCGACGTTTGGTCGGATCCTCATGGTTTGCCCGATTCATACCTTTGCGTTACCGCACATTGGTGTGATCCCGAATCGTGGCAAATGATGAAGAGGGTTATTGCTTTTGACCAATTTCCTTATCCTCACTCGGGTCATAACTTATTTCACATGTTAATGGATGTTTTACAAAGATATAATTTGGAAGAAAAAGTGTTTTCAATTGCATTTGATAATGCAAGTAATAATACAAACGCGGTGGGTAAACTAAAGCTAAAATACAAACCACCAATGAACGGTGACTTTTATCATGGTCGTTGCATTGCACACATTATTAATTTGGTTGTGCAAGCCGGACTAGAAGTCACCGAAGTAAAAGACGCCATAAATGCTTATAGGAAAATGTTGCACAATATATTTTCAAGCCGCAAAAGTAGATACAAGGCATATATGAAACTTTGTAGGGAAACGGGTTCCGTATTTTTGGCACCTAAATGGGATGTTCCTACAAGATGGAATTCGACCTACAATATGCTTATTTGCGGTTTACGGCAACAAGGTAGTTTAACTTTATTTCATGGTGACTTAGTGGTAGCGCATCGGGGTATTGAAGCATTTCCGAGTGATAATTGGCAAATTATTCGTAAAATAAGTGAATTTCTAAAAGTTTTTAAAACCGCAACAACTTTGTTATCGGGTGTTTATTATCCCACGAGTCATTTAGTCCTTAAACAACTATGTTTTATGGCTACAAAGTTAGACGATTATGAGTTTAAAGGTAATTTGTATAAGTCAATGGTAGCCCCGATGAAAGAAAAAATGAGAAAATATTTTTCTAAATTATCACATTTAATTACCGTTTCCGCCGCACTAAACTCGTGTTTGAACAAAATTGGGGTGGAATACAATATAAGTTTAATCTTTGAAAAATTGAATTGTGGTTTGAACGACCCATTATTTGCCGATAACGCCATAAAAGAATTTCGTGAATCTTTTAAAGGGTTATTTGGTGTTTATTTTAACAAGTTTAGAACAACCGGTTTGGGTGAATCAAGTTCTAGTTCTATGGCCTCGACCTATGAAAACTATACAAGTGCGGACCCGGATTGACATGTATAACCAATTAAGACGAGAAGGCATTAAACGTGCTAGGGGGGAGGGGGGTGACCAAACTAATACCGAATATGGGAGGTATACGGGAACGGATTTTTTAGCCACTATGGGGGTTGAAGAATTCACCAACTTTGAGGTTTTGGCTTGGTGGAGAGCACGGGAAGCTCAATATCCCGTTCTATCCGCCATGGCCAAAGATCTACTAACCTCCCAAGCTTCTTCGGTAGCTTCGGAATCCGCTTTTTCTCTTAGTGGCAGGGTATTATCTTTACGAAGAACAAGACTCACACCGACGGCATTGGAGATATGCATTTGTTTGAAGGATTACTTAGACGCGGCCCAACGTACACAAGACCACCAAAATCTTGAAGGTGAACTAGATTATGAAGGCGAAGTACTCGATATCGAGGTGGAAGAAGGAGTTTCAATATCACTTTCCGATGAAGAAATCGCTTTGGATGAAGCTAACCGAGCATATAGCTCCGAAGAAGAACAAGTTCCCGTTCAAGATGACTTTATTCAAGTATGAAGATTGGACGAAGACGAAGACGAAGACGAAGATGACTTTCCAATGTTATTACTTATTAGTACTTTTTCCGCTTTGTTTAATAATCGTCGAATTATGAAACTTTGAAAATTTGTTTCAAGTTTTTCCGCTTTGTTTAATAATACAAAGTTGTTTTAGTAGAATACAATGTTTAAAACCGAACTTTTAAGCTGTTTTTCCCGTGTGACGGGCGTCACACATAGGGGACGGGCGTCCCGCCAAGCCGTGACGGGTGTTCCATTTTGGGGACGGGCGTTCCAGGCAGGTGTTTATTTCGTGGAATTTATGGGACGGGCGTCACACAGTACCCGGTTTGGACCCGGGTTCTAACCCGAACCGGTTTACATAAGGTCGGGTTTTTTGAACCTCCAAACCGATCGAACCTGAACCGGGTTGAACCCGAAACCGGTTTGGTATGTTTGACCAGAACCCGGTTCGGTTTCAAACCCGATATTGACACGACTAGTCACACCCCGTTCAGACGGAAACTCGAGGTGTAAACAATATCAGTAGTATCAGAGTACGAAGGTCACAACAAAGCAAGCATTGGTTTATATAAATAAAATCAAAGAACAAAAATTCATATAAGATTCATTACACTCTAATGCATTTTTCCGTAACTGTTTTAATGGTAACAATGACAATATAAATAACTAAAAAAAAAAACATAATAAAAAGTTATTATTAGGGATTTTTGTTTAGATAGATTGGTTTAATCCGATCTAATTAGACGAATCCGATTCAATTTTGGTTTCTAAAATATGAATCCGAACAATCCAACCAAACTTATGAACCGAACCGAACCAAACCAAGTTACTATTCGTTTGGATCGGTTTTTAAAATTCGATTTTCTATTACTATTTAAATATATATCTCTATAATTACAACGACATTTATGTGCATATGCCTAGAAAGAAAGTGTTCCTAAAATAGGAGAAAAGGTTGAGATCATAAGCAAATGTCACTAATTTGTTACTACGGAATAAGAAATATACTACTATTATAGTTTAGATCATTACCAAAGGTCACTAATTTGTTAGTATGTAATAGAAAATATATTATTATTATAGTTGAACAAACTAAATGATTTGATTGGAAAAGAAATTAAAGTTGAATGACTTTAATAAATAACGGGTGTAAGTTGAGTATTTTTTTTGTTGGATACCCAATTGTTATTCGGTTTTTACTTTAGGCATAATTACATATATCCCCATTTAAACATTCATAATAACATATTTCCCTATTCAAATTTCAAAATAACAAATTTTCCCAGTTTTAGAGATTATTATATATTTGACAAAAGTACCCTTTTCTCTACTCCAAATTGAGCACCAAAGCTACGGAAAATGCCGCCATTATTCATTGTTATTAATTAAGAGCCTAAATGAATCTTGTCAATAAACTACTTATTTTTTCTTGACATCCAAATATCTAATTATATTCACATCGCAATCTATTTAGATAAGCGATTTAAGAAGTAAGTGTACTTATATCTTAATTTTTTTGATATTTTATTCTGTTATTATAAATTTTTGTTCGGCAAAAACAGTTTGTATAATCTTGTCTTAATATGAATGTTCGTAGAATACGGTTTTTTTTAGACGGGTTACGTGTTGACTCATATGTAGATCAATTTAGTTTTGGTGGGTTTTTTTTGTCTTCTTCATGTGGGATATAACGTGCATGCTACGTATCAATTTTTTGGAAAAAGTTCTATGTACTTTTCAATTTTATTTTCATGATCCAACAACTATGTTATCCTTTTGCCCAACATTTATGTTATCTTTTTTAATAACATGGATTGTGATTTAAGATGTTAAATTTCAGTTATTTTAAAAAGGGTATAATAGTCACATTATAAATTAATTTAGGTGAAAATTTTTAAAATGGATAAATATGCAATCTAAATGATAAAAATGGGGAAATTTGTTATTTTAAAGTTTGAACGGGTAAATATGTTATTTTGAATATTTAAATGGGGATATATGTAATTATACCTTTACTTTACTATTCAAATATTCTATATGAACCAAAATCTAATTAAAAATCAAAAAATTTAATTTGGTTTTGGTGTAATCGAATTTGAAAATTCAAAAAATCAAAATCATATAATCCAATCAAAATTATTTAAATGAACACTTCGATTCTACTCAAATAGTCAATTTCCCTACTTATTCTTATCTTCAATTATAAACAATATAATAAAATCAAATTAGATAAATAAATATTTTGTTTCCTCAAATATGGAACTGTGACAAGTAAATTTAACACTAATATATCTTTTACGAAAATGTTTTTTACTTAAAATAACATAGAGTATAAAAAAAAATTGAAAAAAAAAATTCTAATTATTTATTTATATAATTAAAATGAATTAAAAGTGCACTGGTGGAAGAGCCAAAAACTTTAAAGTGTAGTGACCAGCGTCCTCGACTCGATCGATTCTCTGATCGCTTCTAACCTACGCCCAAGTCCTCTCATTCAAACCTGCACCTCTACTCCATTTACTATTCTGTCTTTTTTACCCTTTTTACTGCTGCATGCTTGTAAAACTACAATAGTTACCATCTATTTTATTAAACTGTTAGCCAAACTAATAGGGAGTATTTTTACGATCATATAGGACTACTTTTCATCAACTTCATTCTTTTTCTATTTTCTATATGAGGTTATAATGATTGAGAACCATCTCTAATATGACCTAGGGTAACTATTCCGGACTTCCGATTAGTCTCCTATTCAAAAATTCGTAGCTAAACATTTTGGAATGGCTCAGAAAAAGTTCATAAACTACCACGGGACCGATTATGGCGAGTAAATAAACAACCGAAAAAAATTGCTCAATAATTATGCGAAATGTTAAAATGATGGTACCATCACCCCACCCACATTATGGTATATATATATATATATATATATATATATATATATATATATATATATATATATATATATATATATATATATATATATATATATATATATATGTTGTACAAATTGTTTGCTAGGTTGCCTTCATTAACTTTGCTAAAAGACTTAAGACTTTAGTATAATTCGGTTATCTTCTTTTATACCATCCCTAACTTTGCTAAAAGACTTAAGACTTTAATATAATTCGGTTATCTTTGCGAAATCTAATTAACAAGATTGTAATGTTACTCCAATGGTGTCGACTAGAATACTTATTGTATATGTCAAAATCCATTATTAATACATACAATACACATGACTTTGAAAGATACAATTATCGTGATCAAAAAAGGTTACTCGGAAAACAAAATCACGGATTGAATGTTTCGTAGAGAGAAGCGCCAAGCCGGTTCTATAATTTTGAATTTATGAACATAGGGTTTATATGTCGATATAACATTAACCATCACATGATATACTGAAAATATAACCGGTCTTTGAATCAAGATCTAGCCATTATGCTACAGTGTACTATGAGATCGATGGAGGAAACCCCAGAGAGAGACTCGAATCCAAGACCTCCTTAGAGGATAACAACCTTCTATCAATAGGACAAATCCCCGTTGACATAAGATCGATGTTTTAAATACCTTATTCATAGTCTATCAAGCATTTTTTAGTTCTAAATTTTAATTGCAATTGTAAACCCCATATATGGGCCAAAGTAATAATTGGCTTTTAGTTTTCAAAATTAAATAGTTAAGATCGAAGGGACCCAATTGATACTTCCATGATCAAATAAGTTAGAGAATGGAACAAAGAAACAGATATAGCAATTAGTACAATATAGTATCCCAAGATATCATGTCTACATAGATACTAAATTACTTATACTTTTATAAAATTAAAAAAAAAAAAAACTTGATATACTTATCTACTCTATATTATATATTTTTTCTTATATAAAAACGATAACTTAATTCATATTAATAAAAATAAAAAAAAGTTCAACCAAATAATAAACCTCAAACATTATTACCAACACCTTTTTTTTCATTAAATAAATAGTTTAAGCTGTAGAAATATATTTGCAAATATCATTCTACCCTCTTAAGAAAATATAATTGAGAGAAAAGATTATTTAAAATCATTTATTTTTTTAACGTTTAAAAAAATCAATCTCTATTATTTATTTAATTTCAGTCAAAGTTAAAATCTACTTTTAATTTTTATTTTCCAAATTAATTTATCTCACAAATCCTTAGTCGTTAGACGAAACAAATTACGCTGTTGTGACCGTCTTGTTCTCCTCTTTAATTAGAGCAGTGTTTATATATACTTTCGACGACTTTTATTTTTTGAGGTTTAGATGGGTATTGAAATTGTAAAGTTAATATCAAATTTGATATTAACATCTAATTGTAAATTTCGAAACAAAAAATGTTATATAATATATGTAGACCAAGAATTTTTTTTTAATTTTGACAACTTTTTTTCCTCCTGTTTTTGGACAAATATTTAAACTCGAAATGTTATATCATATGTGATTTTAACATCAAATCCGGAAAAAAAAAAAAAAGTCCAATTTGAGGAATTTTATATTTTGGGTTTTTGTCAAATATTGATATTCGTAAGGTAATATTACATGTGATTTGAACATTAAAGAATTTCAAAACATAGATATGTTATATAATGTATATTTAACTAGATTCAAATAGAAAAACACAAAAAAATTTAAGTCAAATACTATTATCACATGTTATAAAACTGTGATTTGATAATATAAACTTTCATAAACCCGAAAAAACATCCGAAAAAAAATTTCGTCAAAAATATCAAGTGGATACTTTATAGAAAAGTAGATAATACTTATTTTAATAGTTAATTTATTCGTTTAATACATGTATAGTTTTTGAGATAATTAACTTTTAAACAAAAGAAAATTTAAAGTGAGTTTTGAAATAAAGTATTGTGATTGGTTCTTTTATATTAGATTTTTTCCATAATTTTAAATAAACTCAAGCCAAATAATTGATTCGTACATAACAAATTTCTTTTACTAAATCATTGTACCTTCAAAAGTATATTTTGTATGTTGTATTTGTTTTATATGACAAAATGATAATATATTCAAATACTTTCCTCCTAAGAAAAATCATGTCTCTTCATATTGTAATTTCAATCATATTTTTTTATTCATTTCAACAATATTACGATGCTTAAAAAAATTGATTAAAGTACTAATCATGTTTTTTTTTTTAATGGCCGAAAAGAAAATCAATTAACAAAAGAATCCACGGGGCTAGTCCTAAGAATATGGATGTTTTGTGCGAAATTTAAAAATAAATCCATTTACAAAGTACTTTTTTACATAGTGAACATTTTTTTAGACACATCATCACTTTTTTTTGGTTTTTTGTTAAGTTGTTCGACAATATATACACATATTCGGAAAAAAATGAAACCCTTCCGGACTAGGGATCCTATACGATTGCACATTCGGACTGGCATGAGAATCCAACAATTATTAAGCTAAAGAGACATACAAACCAAGAAAGGAAAACAAGTTAAAAAAAAAGGAGAAAGAATAACTAGAAATTAGATTGAGTGGATGTAAAACCTATTCATCCCATGTTAAACCATTGATACTTTTTCTTTTGCAACCAAAAAGGTGTTGAATTTGCGAAAAAAAATATTAGCGTTTTTCATCTTATCCAATTCGTGTTGAGTAGAAGCAACATTTACATTATTAATTAACATTAACATTAACACTAATTTATAAATTTAAACTTTAGTGAATAGTGCTATTCTTTTTTTAATTATATATTATTATTATTATTATTATTATTATTATTATTATTATTATTATATACAATCTATATGTTATTTTCTATATTATTACTATTATGTTTTCTATATTAACATTAACATAAATATTAATTTATAAACTCAAGCTCTAGTAAATGGTGTTATTTTTTTTAATTATATATAAATATATATCATTATTATTACTATTATTATTATTATTATTATTATTATCATTATTATTATTATTATATACGATCTATATGTTATTTTCTATATTATTACTATTATGTTTTCTATGTTTTCGATTTATGATTAACAATTTATAAACTCAAGCTCTAGTAAATAGTGCTATTTTTTTAATTATATATATATATATATATATATATATATATATATATATATATATATATATATATATATATATATATATATATTATTTATATATATATATATATATATATTATTAATATTATTATATACAATCTATATGTTATTTTCTATATTATTACTATTATGTTTTCTATATTTTCTATTTATGATTATTATTACTATTATATATTTTATGTTCTATTATTAGTATTGTAATTACATATATTTATATGAACCCTTTATTCAAATTATTAAAAAGTTATTCAGAAACTTAGTATCATTATTTGAGATATTATATATTAGCCTAAAATATCTTTAGGCCAATCTTTAGATTTGTAAGTTAGGCATTTGTATAACTTTTTTAAAAATATTTAGTGATGGTATTTGAGATATCAAGAAACATGTTAAAAAATTTGTTTAATATTTTTAATTCGACTATGAGACTTGGGAGAAAACTACTCGATCAAATGGAACCAACTCTTTGAACATAACATGAGTAGTGTTATCACATTACTCTCCTATATTAAATTTGTAAGATTCATATGGATTTGTGCCTTAAATTGTTTTTTAATTTTTTGGGGCTTTTTTTACTTTTGGGCTTCTATTTTGACAAAATGTAAAAACAATTTTGTTGGATTTAGATTCTGTAATTTTTTGGGGCTTTTTTTACTTTTGGGCTTCTATTCTGCAAAATGTAAAAACAATCGTTTATTCCTTGGTTTAACACGTGTCACCTGTCTTTGTGTACGTGTCCTTCTGCTATCCTCTGCAAAGTGATCATGTTTATCAAAAATCGAATTTCTGCTTCTTCTCGACGTAATCCTCTGCCGCTTTTCTTTGTATTCCGGCTATTTTCAGACTGATTGTGGTTATTTTACAATCATCGTAGCTGCTAATCTCTTCTTCCTCTCTTCCTTTGTCTGCAGATTAAACGTTTTGCTGTTTCGCTTTTTGAGGTATGGTCTTTGTCATTTGATTTATTAGGCACATAGGGTTTCTTTTTTAGTTATGTATATTTTATTTACTTATTAGGTTACAGTGTCAAGTATGGAAGAACGTTTTACAAAACCCGAAAGGGGGGTTTTCGGTGAGAGAGATGAAGGGGAGGAGGACGATATGGTGGTGAATGTTGTTGGCGCTGATGATGATCATGAGACTGTTGGTCTTACTAACGCGGGTTCGGATTCGTTGGTACCCCTTTGCTCAAAGTCGGCGACATACCCCGACGGCAGTCTCTTCACCTGCCGGCGACCTCCGTTGAAGAATTTTCATATTTTCTTACCTCATTTTCTGGTACATGTTTTATATTTTTATTTTACCATGATTATCCCAAATTCGTGATTTTTTTTTGTTACTTATTCGAAGAGTGCATTTGCATGGATAAGCTCACACTAACCCGTTAATTTAGGATCCAATTCAAGATTTTCCTTTTGTCAGCGATTTAACCTAAGTTATGCATTCTTCAGTGCCTGGATCCTTACTTATCTGGTTCGTTTTCTAAAAATCATGTTTTTATCGAGTTGTCTATTATGAGCTATATGCTTTCAGATACTTTGTGCGGTCTGTTATAGCGTTACGATCGAGGGTAACCTTGATTGGCAAAATCAACTGAATGAGCATAACAAGCCTTTTTTTTTTATATATCTGATGGCATATTTATGAACTACTCCTGGCAGGTATTCTAATAGTAGTTTCGTTTCTTCTATTATTTTATTTGAACGTTTGTAGATTCTTATGAGATTTTATGTTTACAATGTACGAAGATTATCCAAGGCTCTCAGTTGCTATTGCTGGTGATCGGAAGTTTGATGTCTACATGGGAATTGATGTTTTTGGTAGAGGCACTTTTGGTGATGGACAATGGACGGTATGTGCCTAAATGGAGTGAAACTAATGATGAGCGCTTGCAAACACAGCAAATTATCAGCAATGTAAGTCAACCAATTTGAACAGAACAACTCTCTGGAGGTGGCAATATGGGTGGGTCGTAAAAGTTGGATCAATCTGGTGGAGAAACTGCTGTAACTGAAAAAGAAGAAACAAAAAAGGGTTTGAATAAAGACGAGGTTGTGGAACTGCCTACTGAATTTGTTCAAGAGGTGGCTTCTGGAGATGACAAAGCCGAAAAAGAAGATAAGGTTTTAGATTCCTCAAATGTTCCAGAATCATTAACCACAGTCAATGATCGTCCGGCGGAGGTATTAACTAAGAAAAAACTAAGCTCCAGATAGTGATTCTGCTTATCCGAGGTTAGTTTCCTTTTTTTTTTTCCTTTTTTTTTTCTTTCTAGAAAGGTAGGTATTACAATACACCGTTTAAATTCGCAATTTTGTCCCCAATGAGACTTGAACCTACAACCACATACCGCTAGGCTAGAAACCTTTGGTGGTTAGTTCTCCGTAATAATTAAAATGTGTCAACTGAGTTTGTCAAGCTTCCAGAATCCTTGAATGATCAAATCATATCCTCCATTGTCAACAGCGTCATAGAAACAGTAGAAGAACAAGGTTTAAAAGTGGAGGCTGTGAATATGGGATTAATCGTTGACGCAACCGTGTGTGCTAAACCTTCTAATGATGGTGATGAAATCCCGACATGGCACATAAATATTTCAAATTCCGATGTTGCTGTTCCAAGCACTATTGAGAAATGGTTTCCAAGTTCCTGCAAATGTTTCCGAGGAAATTGATGGCGTAACACCTATGGAAGATATAGAACATTTCCAATGTCTAAACAACTTAAAATGAGTTACGCCCATAGACTCTAAAATCTATATTTACTTATAATGGAGGATCGTCGGATGGCTAATATTCGAGAATTTCCAAATAGTGGAATCGTATGCATTTGAAACTCCTGACTCTTTGTTTGCCCTATTTTTAATTACCATAATGTGATTAATGGCATACTTATGCATTTGAAACTTCTGACTCTTTGGTTGCCCTGTGTTTTAATTACCATAATGACAGGTATAATGATACTTAAACTTTTCAGTTACCCTAAGTTAATAACACATTTGAAACGCCCGACTCTTTGGTTGCCATGTGTTTTAATTATCATAATGTAAGGTATAATGGTGGTTTTGTGTTTTTCTATATAAGTTCTTTTGCATCAACAAACCCCATAACCACGTACAATTATGTCTCTTTCGAAAAACATGTCTCACTCCAAGATTGGCGCCTTTCGAAAAACATGTCTCACTCCAAGATTGGCGCCCTTGACCCAACTAGAGAAGATTGGGTTGTTCATGTAAGGGTTTGTAGAATGTGGTAGGCAGTAAATAAGAAACTCGGTGATGTCTTACTTGGGTTGGAGATGGTTATGGCTGATGATGAGGTAATTTTTAATTTGTTTGAAAATTTTAAAAGCCGGAAAAAAGGTACGCCACAAAAACAGTTAATATACAATAATTTCTACCATGTTTTTTATGTACAACGATGGAAACCTTTTATATTATATTATAAATGTGTAACTGACCATGTTTTCACTGTTTTGGCAACAGTTGGTCGTCATGTTTTCACTGTTTTGGCAACAGTTGATCGTCTATATACTCAATCCGGAGGTACGCCACAAAAACAGTTAATATACAATAATTTATACCATGTTTTTTATGTACAACGATGGAAACCTTTTATATTATATTATAAATGTGTAACTGACTATGTTTTCACTGTTTTGGCAACAATTGGTCGTCATGTTTTCACTGTTTTGGCAACAGTTGATCGTCTATATACTCAATCCGGTTGGTGCTACAAGAGTTGTGGAGAGTGCAGCAAAGAGTTAGTTGTAAAGGATGGTTTGTTTTTTTATGATATTTGCAATGACTTTTGCAAGTACCCTATGATAAGGTTGGTGTTTTGAGTTGTTTTATGTAGGGACTATGGTATTAACCTACCCAATTATTGCCTTTTGTAATGTCTGTTTTCGTTGTTGCAGGTATAGGGTCCATGTGCATGTTGTTGATTAGGCAAGTGATACAACATGTTATATTCTTTCTATACCTTACTTAAAAATATGCAGCAGTTTGCTGAATTATATATGTATCTAATCTAATATCTAATACAGTACGTAGGAATGTCTTTTTATTTTTACATATGTATTTGAAAAGTTTGACTTTTGTAGTCAATTCCTTAGCTATTTGACTGGTCACATCAATATTGTTCTAATTCAGTTTCAGGTTCATATTGTTCTAACTCCCGATTCTGATCATTGTTCGTGAAAAATCTATTTAAAAATTGTCACCGCGCAAAGCGCGGGAATACGCCTAGTTATTAAAATGAATTACGCCCATGCTTTTGAATCTGGTCGTTTCTGAAATCAACATGATCCTATTAAACCTCTTATTTAGAGACATTCTCTCCTAAACTCTGTCCTTTAGGTATTATGTTTTTGAAAATAAAATGATTTTATCAACCCACTTATCGTTGTTTGCTGATGTCAAAACTATTTTGGCAACGTAATTCTTACAATTTAGTATGATGCAGGTACCTAATGCTGCCCTACGAATCCTTTTTGTAATGTGAGGTTCAAAATATTTATGTGGAACTTTCCTTTACGGGTAGAGTTACGTCAACAGGTACACAGTCTTTACAATTAACAATAACTACAGCTAATTTAACAAATTGTTTTTACATTTTGCAGATAAGTTACAGAGTCTAAATCCAACAAAATGCGAACGATTCCCCAAGTAAACACTCAACAACAACTGCAGGCATTCCTAACAAACTTTTCAAACCGTACTTTTGTAACAACAAATAACAAAAGTAGCTGCAGATACTAAGTAACAGCTTATGTAAATATACTCTATCTTCATTATCTTTTGTAAACAACACCGACTACTACTATCGCTATCAGCCAAATATCAACGAAAACAGGACGACACGAACTCGTGCGAAGCACGAGCATACCCCTAGTTCTTATCAAATAAGACTAATAGGAAAAAGATGCCGAAATAAAATCAAAACAATTATTTTAATTATAAAATCATCTTAATGAAAAATTTAACCAAGCAAACCTTATTTCTATTCAAATATTAAATAAAATCTTTAAAATAACCGATCATCATCATAATCATAAGAAAAGAAAAGCCATTAAAACAAATCTTAAAAAGTCACATCTTCTCAAATATATATGTATCTAGATTTAAACTGTATTTGATAGTAAAAGTTATACTTGGTTAAATAATATTTTGACTATATACAATCGTATTATGTTATGCATACTGTTAACCGAATACTTTGATACTATGACTAAAATGTTTTAAACAAATTTGTTAAAGAATAAGTTTGGGGGTTGTATGGTAATTTGGTGGAATATGAAGAAGGCAAAAGGAATGGAAAGTTGATTGTCTTCTCATCATTCCCTTTATTGCAGGTAATACCATCATCATTCCCCCTCTATGCCCCACCATCATCATTATCAACTATTCACATTTGGACACACTTCTATTTTCAAAAAGTATTCCTTATAAATATAATAAAAATATTTAGTTGCTTTTTGTATATTTAATATGATAGTTAACGAGAAAACATAAAGGTCAACTAAAACAAAAATAAGTGAAAGCATGAAAAGAAAAATATAGAATATAATAACAGATAAACAAAAAAGCTATGCAACATTGAATATTTAAGAATTAACTAATGCAAAGATGAATGATTTTTTAAAAATGAAAATTAATATATTCATATAATAAAAACAGTTATAAATAATAACTATTATTTATAAACACAAATAACAAAAGGAAGCACAAGTTGGTTGACCTAAAGTTTGGAGATCTAATTTACTCGATCTTTTTTTTCACTAACCCATATGTCGTCTTTGAAGCAAAATTATTTTTTATCGGCAAAGCTTGATATAAAAAAAACATAAGCCTTGACAACAAAAATAAGCAAAGACAAGATATAAAGAAGCGAGGTTTTATTAACTCAAAAAATGTTGAACATGATTATTAATCCACTAAACGGTATCTTAATGCACCATCGCATTCTAAGCATAAGTAGTTAGAGCACCCGGAGTGGCACCTTTTCTCGCGTCGTTGTGGACTCACAACGAGCGTTGTGCTCGTTGTGACTCCGACGCCGCTCGTTCTCGGGTCGTTGTGAGGCACCCGTTGTGCCCACAACGGCTCATTCTCAGATTTTGTTTTTTTCTTTCTTTTTTTTATTCCTAACGGTTATATTAACCATTATATAAATATATATATTAATTTTTTTTTTGTTTTTTTCCAAATTCACCTATAAATACCCCCACAATCTAACCAAAAATTCACACCAATTCTCAATCTCTTTCTATCTCAATATTCATCCTTTAAACCATATTACAAAATATGAGTTCGAATTCTTCAACCGAGCACGATGTTTCGGATTCGTCATCTTCCGACTCCGAATTGTTACAAGTTCTAGCCATGTCGGTACAAATGTTGGAGATGGAAGAAAACGAGGCTACAAGTTCTCGGCGCACGGTGAAAAAGAAAAGGCGTTATATCGCCCGCGATCGCGCCGAAGCAAACGAAAACGTGGTACGACATTACTTCTCCGGCGAAAACGTATACCCGGATGAATATTTTCGGAGACGGTTTCGTATGAGAAGACCTCTTTTCCTCCGAATAGTCGAAGGTATTTCTAATTACTCTGTAGAACCTATACCCGACTATTTTAAATATTTCACACAACGCCCCGATGCAACGGGTAAAATGGGTTTTAGTTGTTTGCATAAATGCACGTCGGCTATTCGTGCGATGGCGTACGGGATTACTCCGGACGCGTTCGACGAATATTTACAAATGTCGGAAAGAACTTCAACCGAATCCTTAGATAATTATTTAAAATGTGTTATCCATCTATATACAAATGTTTATCTAAGAGCCCCCACACAAGATGATGTTTATCGATTATATCAAAAACACGATGAGGTTCACGGGTTTCCGGGTATGCTTGGTAGCATAGACTGTATGCATTGGAAATGGGATCAATGTCCAAATGCATACAAGGGGCAATACATACGAGGTGACCATGGTTATCCAACGGTTATGTTGGAAGTTGTTGAATTGTACGATCTTTGGATATGGCATGCTTACTTCGGTGTCGCCGGGTCGAACAACGACATCAACGTGCTTAAACAATCGCCGTTGTTTCATGATATGCTCAACGACTCATCCCCGGACTACACATTCACCGTCAACGCCCACCAGTACACTAAAGGATATTACCTTGCTGACGGTATATATCCGGAGTGGTCGACATTTGTTAAAGCTTACTCGCACCCATTTGAAGAACCTCGCCGGAAATTCAAAAGTTTTCAAGAGAGTGCGAGAAAGGATATCGAACGGGAATTCGGTGTTCTTCAAGGTCGTTGGGGTATTATAAGACACGCCGCTAGATTTTACAAGATGAACAAACTTAGAAGAGTTATGTATGGGGCTATTATATTACACAACATGATCGTTGAAGACAACGGACGGTCGATATGCGATGCCGATGAATGGTATGCTCCTCCGGTACCCATTCCGAGAACCTATAACGAGAGAATCAACGAACGTATCCGGATTAACCGAGAGGTTAGAGACAAGCCAACACACCACGCACTCCGGGAGGATCTCGTAGCCTACATTTCGACACTTCCGGATAACTATCGACAACGTTAGTTTTTTTTAATCATTGTATTGTAATTTTTTTTTTAATTATTGTATTGTATTTTTTTTTTAATTATTGTATTGTGTTTTTTTTTTTATTATTGTATTGTAATTTTTTTTTTAATTATTGTATTGTGTGTTTTTTTTAATTATTGTATTGTATTTTTATTTTAATAAATGTATTATTTATTTTATTTAAATCTTTTAAGAAAAAAAAAAAAAATAAATAAACTCCCACATTCTCCACAACCCTCCCTATCATAACAACCCCACAATCTTACAACCCACATTCTCACTGCCACGTCATCACCTTTTTCCCCACAACCCACAACAACCCACATTGTCACTCATTATCACTCCAGGTGCTCTTATAACAACGGAAAAATCAAGAACTGTAAAGTCTTCATTTGTTATAAATGAGATGCCAAGGACAAAATATAATAATTTATGATTGATGGTAATGAATGGAATTTGATTTGATAGGATGGTAATTGGTGATCTATAGTACCTCTCTTCGACCTCAATAGATGCAAAAGTTGTTTTACACTTACTTTTCTTTTGTATCCAATCCTACAATACTAGATAGTATATACTTATTTAAATTGTACTTAATACGAGTATGTTGGAGCATAAACGTGTATGTTTGAAGTTTGTATTGTATCTAGGATGTGTCGTGAAGTCTTAATTGTACATAGATCGAGTTGTAAAGCGAAAAACGCGTATTTATGGCTTGTTACGCAACTGTTGCGCAACAACAGTGGTGCAACACCCACTCCGGGTGTTGCGGTTGCGTAACAAGGTTTATGGGGTATAAATATCTCACCAAACCGTCATAAATGAACACATTCTAGAGAGAGAAAACGTTGTTACGGTTCTAGAGAGAAAGTAGCGTATCTCGAGTGGTCCAAAGTCGTTCTAATCAATTGTATTTGATATTTTTCGTATTGTTTATCATTACGTTAGTTTAATAATATCAATCTTTTGGTTAAATCGTGAGTTTCACCTTTACATATTCTCTATTTATTTATTCCATATAAATAGAGTTTGGGTCCAAATCGAGGTTCGAGAAAGACGACCAACAAAATATATAAATTTGAACAAGACATATTGTTATCATCATTGGATCGAAACGTTCATTGGTTTTAAAATTAACACATTTTACGTAAAACAAATGTTGACTCGTGAGAAGGAAAAGCATTAGTTCGTACAAGAATACGATTACATACTATTGTAATGGTGGCTTTTGGTACACGTGTTAAGTACGTTAGACTACTAAAATAAAGTTCAAACTCAACGAATAATAAACGTAAATAATCAACTAAATAAACTTGTGATAAAAGAAACAAACGAATTTACATAGTAAATAATAGTAACCAAATAAGTCGTTTATAGAGCACTTGATAAAAAGTACTCCAATTTAGACTGAAGGTTGGACGGGTTTAGCAACAATTTTTGTGTGGCTAAGTGACAAAAAATAAAAACAAGGCATTGAGATTTAAAGCACACAATCATTTTGAAAGTGAAGAAAAAGTGTAGACAGTAAATAAACATTAACTGATCTTTGTTAACCATGTCGTTTATAAACAATTTCATCTCAATTAGTGGAGTGGTTGGTATACGATGAGTTTTATTTAACGATGCAACAAAAATAAAATAAAAAAACAAAAGGTTAAAATTTAAAATTTGAAAATAAAACATTATGCAAAAGGTTTAAGCCTAAACCCTAAAAGTCGAAAGACAACAATAAAATAAAAGAAATAAGTAGATATGCTAGTTGGTGAAGAACAACATGTCTAACTATATCTCTATGCTAGATTATTGTCCCGCGATAGCGGAAAAAGATAAAGTTTGACTCGTAAATTTTTGTTTATGTAGATTTTAAGTTATTATTAGAAGACAATATATACGTTTACGTTTATACCTATGTTGCTTATAGTTAAAATAATATATACACTTTTACGTTTATATAAATGTTTTGATATTTTTATGAGGAAATTTTAGAATAACAATATGGTAATTCATAGTCTAAATTAATTAAACTTATGTTTTTTATTTCAGTGGAGATTTAATGAAAGAGAAAATGTAATTATGTATTGTAAGAGGGTGTAAAACAGAAATAGTCTTTGATGACATCATTAATCTGATCTAACGGCCGAAATCAAAGAAGATAACCTATCCAAGGGACCTTACTTCGCCATGTGGCATTTAAGGTCCCTCTTTTATTATATATTAAAGATTATATTAGAAGATATAGTAGTATAGCCCAATCCAAGTACTATTGACGGGTTAGGGTTCACTAAAAGATTAAGCTTTTTATTTCGTATTATGTATCTTTGTTTATATTTCATCAATAATACATACATGATTTGGGGTTTTCATTATTCAATATGATATGAGAGCCGTGTTTCGGCTTTGACTCGTTTGATTAAGCTTCCGCCCGTCGTTGTTTGTTTTGGTTAGTATGTTCTTTTTTACTCCGTTTCTCTAAGGTCATTTGTTTTTTTGTTTAGAGTTGATTTTAATTAATTGTCCACTGGTCTTTCATTTGTTCGTTCATCTGTTCATTTTGTGGGATGAATAAAGAGTCTGCCGTAAATTTACAAAGAAAAGGAACAAAAAAAACAATAACAAAAGATAAATGTTTTATTTAAAACTATTATCATTCAAGTTACTGGTTGTCATATAATCTTGTTTTCCTTTTGTTTCTCTACTTCTTTTATGTGTGTTAGAATAAGAAAGAATTTTGGTCTCCGTATTATTTTTTCCGTTTCGATATAGTTCCATACTTCCATGAGGCAAATCATTATTCTTGTTTTTTTCTTATTCTGTTTGGTGGTCAACCTCTTAATAACAAGAAAAAATATGCATATTAATTTATTCCATTACTTGATTAGTTTGTTTTGGTTTCATCGTTAGGCCTCATCTTGTTGTTAGGTTTTATTTTGTTAAATGAAAAAAAAAAGTTAAAATGTTTTTAAAAGCCTTTATTAAACGTATTTGTTAAACAAAACTTGTGTTGGTGGCTTCTGCTACCGAGTAAAACATAATCGATAAAATATTATGTTATTTTCGAGTGAAACATGATCAAAAAAATATAATGCTTTCTTTTTTGCTGCTACCGTGTGAAACATCGGTAAAGTATTATGCTGCTTTCGAGTGAAACATGATCGAAAAAATATTAAGCTTTCTATTTCTGATTTCGAGTGAGACATGATCCATTTATGGTTCAATTCCTTCAACCTCATCACGGTTTAGAGTTTTTATCCCTGTTACGACTTAAAAGTCAATGAAGACAAAGCAAGCGGGATCACAATGTGTTATTGAAGACTTTATTTTATCATTATAGTTTTTTTGTCATGTAATTACATTCCATTTTGAACGTTCGTTTTACCAAATTAGGTAAGAAGACTTACCTTCTAGGTTGAGAAAGAATTCTTTAAACTCTCCCGAGAAGGATTTCCTTAAACTCACAAAAAGCATCATTGTGAGAGAAGAGTGACAAAATGAAAATATTTGAGTATTTTACACCTCCCCCTCAATTGTTGTGTTACCTTAACACTTAAGTGTTACGTGTTACGGTACGTAATGTGACAACCGCAAATTTCGAGGTACTAATTCCGAGTTTAAGTTTCTTTATTTATCGTTATTTCATTTTGACCCAATTTACTATTTCGATATTTTGATTTATTACATTTGCGTTTGTGTCGGATCAATGTTTATTAACTTATGTTTAAGTCCTTTGTGACTAAAACGTATATTTAACTAAGTGCCTAGCAATATTAAGTATTATCGTAGGTTAATATTGGTATTTTAAAGCCTTCGTATTTTCGAGAAAAATTAACGTTTAAAATATTTCGAATTTTACCCTCAAAGTAAAAATCTGTTACAAGGTTAGTCCTTTAACGGAATCTAACGGAATATGTTACAAATTCAGTTCTTTTAACGGACTAACTAATTGGCTAGGATTTCAACCAGGACGACGCACATAAGGTTATGTGCGGCGTACTAACCTGCTGTCCACAAAATTCCAAAATCGTTTTTGCTTTCCTTGAGATGCCAAACCACATGCAACCATGTGATTTCTGCCCAAGTCTTTCCCAATTAGTGTAGGATGAGTAAAATGTGGATCCTTGACCATTTTACACCATCTCTCATTCCAATTCTTAACCTTAAACAACTTTTCTCTCACATTCTTCAATTTGTATCTCTCTCTAACACAAAACTCTCTCAAGTTCTTTCAATTTCCAGAAACTTGTTGAGACTTAAACCACATTCAAAAGTGGCATTTGTGTTAGGAAAGATCACAAGAAGTCTTCTCTTGGTTCATACAACTTTCGGTAAGTAATTTCTCTTCGAAAATCCATCTTTTCTTACACTAACTTTCTTCCTATGACTCTAAGAGTTCACTAACCAAACTCTTGTGTTTTTGCAAGGAGGTTACAAATCAAAGTTCATTCTCCGACTTACTCTTGAGTTGGAAGATTGCAAACTTTGAAGAATTCGGTAAGAAAACTCTCTATGACTATTTTTGTTCCTTCAAACCTTCTTTCTGAAAATTAAACCTCTAACTTATTGTTTCTTTCTTTGTTTGGAGATTTTTCCTCCACATCCTTCCTTGGAAGCTTTTCCGGCTAGTTCTTAAGTTGGAGGATTTTCCATCCTTGGCAAATAATCGGTAAGTGGAACTTGGTAGTCATTTTCCTCCATTTTCTTTCTTCATAAAAATCCACCTTTCTAACATATTCTTTTATTCTCTTTTGGAGCTCTTACACTTCCATATTACTCCTTGAAGTTTCCGGCAAAAGTCTCTAGTTTTTACTACCATTTCAAGACTTTTCGGTAAATCTTCATTCCTTTCTCATCTTTACGTTTTCCTTTAATTCTCCATTTTTATCACCTAAAAACTATACTAAAACTTGGTTATATGACTAAAATGGTAAAATAACTAATTAACTAAAAAGTCACTCTAAAACTTAATACTTGCCATGTTAATAAGTTATTAGAACATTTAACCGAAAACGTTATGTAAACTCTTATAAACCGGATAATCACATATAGGATTATTAGTAAATTCTTTCCGAAAATGTCAACTATCTTTGATATTGACTTTGGTTGACTTTGACTAAATCTAATACTCCTTTCAACGATATTCCTAGTAGTCACTTTGGGCTCGGATATCATTCCTATCTAATCATATTTATAAACTTAAATAATCGATATTTCTAGAAGTCATTATCGACTCGAAATACCAAATACCCTTTTATCATCACCTCGCTACGACTTATCGTCGGTGGATTCGACGACTTTAAATCTAAATATTTATCATTCGTCTAAACTCTACTAAACTTTCCTATTTAATATAACGTTAATTAAAAAGAGGCTAAACCTATTACATTAGAGATACTTAGACCTTTTATATCTGATGCTAGGGCACTTAGGCGGTGGATCTTATTCCGCTTTATTTTGAGTATCCGGCACTCATACGCTATTTACGCTTTTACGCTACTTGTGAGTTATTCGATGCCCTTTTACCGCTTTATAACTTTTACTTCGGCCATGATTAGCGTTAACTAAATTTTATATATCTTGTTTATGCAAATTAGATTATGATGCCTTAGTATTATCGTGTTACCTTACTTACTTATATGGCCTTGGTGGTAGTATAAGGCCCCATTTACACACTTGTCAACTCTTATTGAGCCAACGGATATATATATATATATATATATATATATATATATATATATATATATATATATATATATATATATATATATATAGATCTATTTGGGTTTAACAAACCCTCATCGCCGTATTGGGATTTTGCCGGTGTGCGGTCCTTGCAGACTGATGTAATTACCGTATACTATTTCATTGACTAAACTTAGCTTAACACACTAAGGGGGTTGTTTCCTTTTATTGTTTAGGTTCAAGTGTATTATTCTAGGCTAAAGAATGTTCATATTGCTATTTGCTATTTAAACCAAGATATATGTTTACTATTAATGATTTTACTAAACCTTCTTAAATCTTTGGGTCAAAAACTTTATTACTTAATGTTTTATTAACTTTACGAATAACCCACCAACATTGTGTTGACGTCGTTTTAACGCTATTTCAGAGATTTGAGGTTACATGCTGATATGCTATCTTTTTGACTACATGGATCTTGCCTGAGAACTGTTTTGCTTTATACTAGTTCTGTTAGGATCCATTTGTCTATCTTGTATTTTTACTATGTTTCGAATTCATTTATTATGAAACTTTGTAACTCGATAACTTATATTTAAATTCGATGTTACCCTTTTGTTATTTATTTTGTTGTAACATATGTCTCTGATTATACTAATACTGTACACCTCGGGTTTCCGCCTGAGCGGGGTGTGACACGTAACATTCATCAAGTGTTGCGCAACATTTTCAATGTTGCATGACACTTTATCTGTTGCGCAACAATTTCTTAAAACGTTTGTTTTCCGTTTAATTTTAATATTTAAACTTATTTAAGTGATTTACCCATTTACACTATCATTAGATCTCAAAACTTGTGTTTTTCAAACCTTTACATTCAACGTAGAGATTTAGAACCTGTTTTCCATCATGACGAATAAGGCATATGGTCGGTCGATCGTATGTAAGCTCCGGGGATCCTTCCAATCGTCAAGATTTTCTCGTTAACCGTCATAATTAGGAAGACATGTGATCCATTGGTCGTATGTAAGCTCACGTGATCCTTCCTGTTTCTTTACATTGCACATTACTTCAAAATTCATGTGAGACCCGTAAAATTGAAAAATAAAATCCTACAACTTAAAACCAAAAATCTTTTTGTGTTTTTAATTTGTTTAATTTAAAATGAAAACTTCAACTTAAAAACAAAAATATTTTTTGTATTTTCTCGACATTTTTTTGATTTTTATAAGTTATTTACAAAACGCTTTTCTTAATCCAATTTTTTAATTTTTTAATATTGTTTCCGTTTTAAAGACTCGCTTACTCCAATGTTTTCGTTGATGTCTCCGTATAAAAATACGCTTTTCACGTCAAACTGATAGACCTAGAATCGTTTGTGAGAGGCGAATGCGATAAATAGCCGAATTGATTCTAACCGGGCCACCGGAGCGAAAACTTCATCATAATCGAGACCTTCAACTTGATTGAATCCCTGTACGACGAGTCTCACCTTGTTTCTCACAATAACCCCTTTGTCGTCCCTCTTGATCTTAAACACTCATTTGGTGTTCAAGACTTTTTCATGTCTAGGTAGAACGACTCTTTCTCAGACATTGAGCTTTAGGAAATACTGAAGCTCTTCTTGCATCGCTTCTACCCAGAACGGATCCATTAACGCCAACTTGAAGTTTTTTGGATCCATTTGAGATAGGAAGCATGAGGTGATCAAACACATATTTGCTTAAAAGTCTTCCAGATATTTGGGACGTTGTGTAATCCTTACCGATTTCCTTGGACTCACAACACTACCTTCAGCTTGTTCTTTATCTCGGGGTTCCTGTTCCTTATTTTCTGCAGCTTCATCAACCGAAGGTGGAACTTGCCTTCTCGTTTGAATACCCTCGTTAAAATTACCGATGATATTCTCTACAGGATAAGTGGAATGAATTCTCGTATGAGGAATCGTTTCCGGGTCAATTGACGAATCAAGATTTGTCATATCAACATTCGCTTGACTATCTTCACTTTCAGGAATGACTTCCTCTGAATCACTTTCTGACGAGCCATCTTCCCCTAACTAAACGGTAGCAACATGTAAATCATCCTCAGATTCATTCCTGTGTCATAAATTGTTGGTTCATGTCGAATCGGTTCCGGTCGGTTCCATTTTAAGTTCGAAAACAAGATCCTGAATCGGGGACGGATTCTGATGAGTGGTTGCCAATGCAGGTACGCTTTGAGAGTGAAACTGTTGAAGATGATAAATATCCTCAAAACCAATCTTTAAAGTAACAAACTTCAAAACCTAGATCTACACCAAAATACCGCGAATCTTCACCAAATGGATCCAAAAACCTCTATATGATGTATAGAGGCTCTGATACCACTTGTTGGTCGCCTTCCTCGGACCTAGATTTGGACTCAAACTCCTAAATGTCGCGGAATAACAAAAAGGAGAATGTGTAATAGTAAAACACACTAATAACCGAATGATTGATATTATTAAGCTTACGTAATGGTGTACAATACGAATAATATCAATTACAATCGATTACAAATACTTTGAACCGTTTACGAGACTGTTACGCAAAGTCTTTCTCCTCTAGAAACTGATGCATTTATGACTGGTTGGTGGGGTATTTATAGTCCTCACCGAACCCTAACACTGTTACGCAACCGTAACACCCTGAATGGGTGTTACGCAACGCAACACCTCGTTGCGCAGTGCAATAGTGGTGTTCCGCTACTTTGGTGTTGCACTGCGCAACACCAAGCGTAACAACGGTAAAATGTCGAAACGCTTTACAACTCGATCTATAAAAATGCTAGTATTCATGGCAAATTCATATTCTAAATACAAACTACAAACAATGACGGTTATACTCCAATAATCATTCAATCCTTTAATCCATCATTGGCTTTTGATTATTTCTGTCCATTTCTTAGTCTATACATTATTTGTTCAAATTTTTAGATCTTGCGTGTTTATCACTTAGACTATGCGGTGTGGGGGGCTTTATCATTTGATGATGTGGAGTGATAGAGGTGATATGTAGGAAAGAGAGTGTGATTTGTAGGAAAGAGAGTGTGATGATGTGGAGTGATGAAAATGGGTGGTGTGGTTGTGTGATGATGTGGAGTGATAGAGGAAAGAGAGTGTTATTTTAAAAAGTTGTATATTTATAATTATTTTTATATAAATGAAATTTAAAAACTTGTATTTTTATTACAAAAAAACAAACACACAATACAATTTATTAAAAAACATATTAAAAAAAAACAAACACACAATACAATTTATTAAAAAAACAAACACACAATACGTTAAAATACTACAATTTAAAAAAAAACACTTCAATCTTCATCTTCATCGTTGTTTCCTCGGGGGCGGTAATACCAGACATGTTCGATCAAATCGGCTAACAGACTGTGATGGGTACCTTCGTCACGCATGTCACGCATGTTCTGTTGTTTCTCTTGAAAACTAATCTGGACTTCTGGTTCGGTGGCATTCTCATCATAATAAGCTTGACAATACGCCTTACCTTTGTCTTCCAAAATCATGTTATGAAGAATTATAGCGGCGTACATCGCGTTTCTAATTTTTTCTAAACTCCAAGGTCTTGCGGGGTATTTAATTATATGCCACTTTTTTTTCAACACTCCAAAAGCCCGTTCGATGTCCTTTCTTGAAGATTCCTGGGCTTTTTTAAAATGGTTACGCTTCTCGTTTAATTCGTCCCTTTCCCTGAAAGACTTTATTAACACCGGCCATTTTGGATAAATACCGTCAACGAGGTAATACCCGTATTTGTAGGTTGTGTCGTTAACAATAAACGACTGTTCGGGAGCCGTCCCATTCACAATGTCGTTGAAAAGCGGTGACTGATCCAAGACGTTGATGTCATTATTCGCTCCAGCCATCCCAAAAAATGCATGCCATATCCACAAATCAGTAGAGGCCGTAGCCTCTAACATAATGGAAGGGTGAGCGTGATCACCCCTATGGTATTGACCATGCCAAGCCACGGGACAATTTTCCCACTCCCAATGCATACAATCCAAACTGCCTAGCATACCGGGAAAATTGTGTTTTTCATCATGAACCAGCGTAATCTGCTGTATGTCGCTCCAACTAGGACGGCGTAAATATCTCTTGCCGTATAAAGAAACCACACCTATTTCAGATATTATTACATTTTAAGTACAAATAAGTTTTAAAGTAAACTAATTAAAAATGTAAAGGTTAAAAATTTACCTTCGCAAAAGTAGGCAAGAGAGTCACGTGAAATTCTTTCGGACATTTTTAAATACTCGTCCCACATGTCACTACAAGTGCCAAAAGCAAGTTGTAGTATGGCGGAGGTGCATTTCTGAATCGGTGTAAACCCAGCCCTTCCTCTAGCATCTGGCCGTTGCCTAAAATACTCAAAATTGTTTTCAAAATCGTGGCATATCCTGAGAAACAGCTCCCTCCTCATTCGAAAACGACGGATAAATTGTTCGTCGTTGTAGGTGCAACCCGGAGAAAAGTAAGATTCCATTAGTAGTGTGTTAGCTGCTTCACGGTTACGTTCTATGACGGTTCTTCTTCTAGTGATTGGTCTTTCGATATGTTGTGATGCGTGCCTAACAACGGCTCTAATCGTTTCGGCTACAATTGAATTTTCATCCGAACTTGACGAACTTGACGAACTTGACATTTTATAAAACTTTGTGTATTTTTGGTATAAAATTTGAGAGAGAAAGAGAGATTGTTTGTGGTTTATGTTATAAAATTAATGGTATTTATAGAAAATTTTAGGTTTTTTAAAAAAACTATCCGTTTGAGTTTAGACCGTTGCCCACCTCTCTCTCTCTTTCACGCCGTTGAAGCAAGAACGCCATGCGCAGAAAATTGGAGGACAACGCCCCCACGGTGTGGAGGAGGCGTTGTCGGGGCGTTTTCGTGCCTATGTGGCGGCGTTGTTGGCCTCTTCCACGCCCCATACCGAGCAGCCTTATAATGAATGGGTAGTTTATGGTATTTGATTAAATAAGATGAACTTTACTTGCGGATGATGAATTGAATGGTGTGATATTGTAACTTGTTATCCGTGATTTTTTTATGTTAATTTGACTTTTGTTTTGAGTTTGACTTTATGAAATGATTACTTTCTCGGTAAATATTAATAGTCCATTATTTCTTTTTCGGATGTCGCAAACTTATTTTCTAATATTAAAAATAGATATATAAACTTCATTAAGTTATCATATTATCATTACTTGATATTATTATTACATGTTTTATAGAAAACTTTAATTAATTAATTAATGGTAAAATTATCATTTTACAAAAAGTAGGAAAAAAAATCAATAATAGTTTTATTTTTCTTAAATTGTGTGTTTTTCGTCTGAAGACAATAATTTTGAAATAGATAAAGTATTAATTTATGAGAAAATGACGCAATTACTCATCTAGAAATAATGTCTAAGATTAATTTTGAACATTAGAAAGACCCTTTCATTACTAATTGATTAAGTTAGGGAGTAAGTTACAAATTATTATTGATTGCATAAAAGATGAATATCGAAAGTAGTTTGATCTAATCATTTGTTTTAACGGGGATTTATTAATCAAGATGGTCGATATGATGATTTGAGATGGTTGTTTATTACTATTTTCCAATTATTATTTGGATTAGGTTTTTTCGACCAAAACTGTTTATTGTCATTTTCTTACTCAATTCCTAGTTAATTAGCATATGTATAGTTTTATAAACCAAACCCAAGCTTTTAAAATTTAAATATAATTTCCAAAAATTATGAATAAAATTTATATGTTATAATTAATATTATTGTTTTAGAGAAAGTGATGGTAATCATAAAAGGTGGATCATATATTTTTGTTTAAAATGAAGATAAATCAGATAATGATACATTTAATCCGCCACGAAGTAATAGAAGTATTTATATTTATAAAGATTATGTACTCTTATATTGTTTTTTTATTGTATATAAGTAATTATTGGTTAAATTCTTAATTTTTCTCAACCGTGTTGATATATATTCTAAAATAAAAATAAACTATTTATTTTAATATCTTTTTAACATTTTTTAATAACAGCGAAGTATATGTATAATTAAATTTGAGATAAAAGTTTAATTATTTTCGGGGCAAAGCCCGAACATATTAAATGTCATTGTTATCAACCTACACGAATATTAAATTACCTCCTACGTACTTAATGGTCGTTGTTTCGTTGTGGAAAGATCTAGTTGACTTTTCACTAGAGTTGGTATTGAATGTGGAAATACAAAATCTTTAGATATTGACCATCTAAGGATGACGATAAGACAAGGGAATAAAACCTATACGGAACTACTTTTACTCGATCTCCAATCACATCATAATCCCCTCTTTTCTAAACATATTAATTACATTTTTCTGCAAATAATAACCTAATCCCTAGATACTCCTACATGTATTTACACAACTTTGTAGCATTATTTTTCCCAACAAAAGAATCTTAATTTAACAGAAAATCACCGAAATACTCGTATAACATATTTATATTTAAATATAATTATTAAATTTACGAAAACTTTTTCCGTCATTTTTTCGATACAAACCTTAAATTTATTTGACGCTAAAAATGAGTGGGTTTAAATTGTGTCACGTTTTCTCCTCACGTTCTCGAGCTATATTCTCATTTAATTTCTTAAGTCAAAAAAGTGATGCAAGTTTTTTTCGTGAATTTTAGTGAGTATTTTCAAAATATGATTATGTAAGAGACGTATTTTAGTGTTCTCTCTTAATTGGAAGTGTATTCAAAAGACGAAAATTTAGAGTATAAATCCAATAAACAAAAATGTTCAGAATGAATTTTAGTTACTCCAAAAGGTTTGATTGGGTCATTTTGAAAGCAAAACTACTTATTATAATTAAAATATTCAAGTATATACGGTGCGAGAGTTAGGGGTAGTCAGAGCTACAATTATTTTCAATGTAGTTCGGCTTAGTGGTTTCATGGATGTTTAAAAAATTGGAAAAACTGAAAAGTCGAGCCATCCTCGTTCGATCCAAACTAGCAAGAAGCTAGAAAGTAACAAATTACAAATGGAATAAGAGGATTGAGGTTGGATTATAAGACCAATCAATCGACTTAAACAAAAAAGTTTTAACTCTACAAGAGATCCATAAGTAAGAAAGAAGAATTACATCGCCTCCCAGAGTGTCTATACGTGGCCTTGATTGGTTAAAAGTAGCTTTGTTGCGAAAGAGCCATAGAACCCGTATCGTGGTGTGAACAACAGCATCAAAAACCTTTTTAATTTTGTTACTGTGTCAACATAAACATATATCATCTATAGTTGTGATGTATAACAAGAGGCGGATGTATATTGGAGGTAAGGATGGTCTTGAAAACCCTTCAAGATTTTGAAAAATATGATTTTATAGTTATTTTTTTTTATGTTTATTTAGTGGGGGAGCTTATAAGAAAAACAAATTTGTTTGAATATTCATCACTTTTGATTTTTGATCTACATTGTCTATAACTCTATATTTCCATTGTATTTTGATTTTATTATAATTGTATTTATCTTTTGAATGTTATCAACTTCCAATTCAAATTGATTTCATTGCATCTTTAATTTTGAATATGGCTATACAAACAACATGTATGATATAACCACCTTGTTTCCAGTACCTGCCCAAACACCTACTACAAAACGGTTTGGTTAAATGAAAAAAAGATACTCGCAATATGACAATGGTTCAAAATATTTCAAACTATCAAGAACCGACCCACTCGTATACACCCTTACCTTACATCGCATCATTCAGTCTCCAGTTGCTCAATGTGCTAGCAAAGTTGGAGTCAATCAAAAGATTTATATGGTTTCTTTAATTTTTGTTGAAGAAGATTTAATTAATATTGTTTTGTTTTTCGCCCAAAAAAAATAAAAATAAATAAATAAGTGACTAATAGTACCATTGATGAATATACTAAAAGTAGATGTTGGTATTTATTATTTATGTACTTTAGGAGTTGTTAAATGACAATTTGAAATTAGATAAAACTTACACTAAACTGGAAGGTACCAAGTTCGAATCCTGTTGAGATATTTAACGGCTCAAAGAGTCGTTATCGTATTTATTATTTATAATAATTAAAATGGAGTAAAAAAAAAAAGAAAAAGGTTAATAGGTAAATAGGGATGTTAAAAGAAGAAATAGGAAAAGAGCAAAAGTTGCAGGACGGCAATGAGAATAGAGCAAGAAAAGAGAAACAGGTAGCTCAACATTCTCCTACACGCCGACTTGTCTTTTCGTTTGCCTGTCATTTATAGCCCCCTGTACTTCTCTCATTATTACTCTTCTTACCCTATAATACAATAGCTCAAATTCCAATAAATACCATGGGAAACTAATTCTATTTTTTTATCTTTTATAAAATTAAGTTTCAAAAAAAAAAAATACTTATATAAATAATTAAAAAAATATATCAACTACTTTATTGGTAAACATAGTTGATAAAATGACTAAAGAGTCAAGTTACACTTTATTTGAAATAGAAAGAAATTTTTAGGAAAAAATATGAACCTTTAATCCAATAATAAGATTCTAACCATCAAGTTAATCATATGTATCAAAGTTAATATTGTACCTTAGCAATTTTTAGGTCATGTGTATATTCGATCGGACCTTCAATATGTAAGCATGATATGAAATTAGTTATATAGTTGCTAGAGGAGTTATAAATGTTAGTAATTTTGGTTTAGTTGAGGAAATGTATATTCATTTTGATATGAGAGTTACTTCATTAATCTAGGGATTTTAGATCGAGTCATTAAAAAGACATAATTATAAATTATATTATAAATTATGTTATAGATTTTTTTCTGAAAAAAAAACATAACCAGATAATACCTTATTTATTCACTTGTTATTATTTATTAAACCATGTTTAAAATAAGCTTTTAAATGAACTGGTAGCAGAATTAAATAAATAAAATGATATTTATTTATATATATCATATTTTTAAAAAATTAGTTAGAATAACATCTTAAACGCTATGGATAGGGGTGCATAAAAGAGAAAATGGTTTCCTGTTTCTGAATTCGTAATTATAACGTGCCGCCAGTCATAGTCAAAACCAAAAGAAATCCCCTTACGTCAATTCGTCAAACCCTCTCTTCCCTTTTCATTAATAATGGTCTTTTACGGTGTGTTTACTATGGTCATAGGATTAATATATGGGTGGTATAGGAATTGATATTGATATAAAAATCATTCTAGAAAATAATATTTATTTCATTATGTTTGAATTTGGGAATGAACTGAAAATACAACGATAAGAAAAAGAAAATTAATAAACTAGATAAATAAGTTTATCATTTAATAGATACAAACATGTTATGAAACAATACAGATGACAATAAGAGAACAATAATAATAGATAAAAAAAAATTAAGAAATTGTGTTTTATCGGATTATTCTCCAACAAACAAATCTTCTAATGAGATACAAATATCTTTAATTAATATTCTTGAGATATAGACATCCGTACCATAATTATTCATAACAAAACAAAGATTTTCAAGAAAGAAAAAATGAAAAGAGAGTGTGGGCCACTAGAAAAAGAATATGTCACTGTTTAAACCTTAGGCTAAACGGAATAATGAGCAAAACTCACCCCCAACTCACCTTGCCACGTCACCTTTCTCTCTCCCGAAAACAAACTCACATTTCTTAGGTAATAAGACTCACCACGCACTCATCGCGTCCACTTTTAACACAAACTCACCTTACCTTTTTCATTTAAATACTATTATTTATAAACTAAAAAAATAAATATTTACGTAAACGTAAACGTACGAAAAAAAATGTTAACGAAATTTAAAACTTTTATTCAAACGTTAAAAATGGTACACGAATATTAAAAAGACATTACAAATAAAGCTTAAACTAAGCATTAAGAGACAAGTGTTCGATCAAATCGTGTCGAAGATTTGAGTGTGCTTCTGATGAGGTGATCCAACGCATAACGCTCGTTTAATCATAGTTATCTTACGACGGCGGCTAGTAACTTCTGCTTCTCTGTCAAAATCAAGGCCCATAATCGTAGCCGAATTCATTTTCTAAAACAATAGTGAATGTGTAAGTGATATATTGAGAAAGTTTGTGATAAAATGATAATGTTGTGTTTAAAAATTTTTGAGTTAGTGGGTATTTATAGATAAAAAGTGAGGTTTAAAAAAGGTTTTTTTTTATATAAACAACTAACCTCCACCATGGGGCCCACCAAAAATACAACTCACCTCATGATGAGTAACTCATCATATGCACCATTTTTAACACACAAACTCACCTCCACCGTGACAACTCACCACGGTGACTTTTACCTCCGGAATAACACTCACGCGTGACTTGGAAATTCACCAAGGTGAGTTTGTGTTTACTCCGTCCAGCTTTAGTTCGTGAGTTTTTCAAATCTCCTCTTATAAAGATATTAATCCTTGTCTTAAAGCCCATATTAACAAAACAAACATATTACATCACTTTAAACCAAAACCCTTCAAACAAACATTACCTTTAAAAACAAAAATACAAAACAATAATTAAATAAATTATTTAGAAGAAACCTTATCTTTTAAAAAAAAAAAAAAAAACTCTCATAGAGTCTTTAAATCACACAAAGTCCATAGGAGACTTGGCTGTGGGAACAACACCAAGTCTAGAAATAAATTTTCGAATCCAAACAGCTCCCATTGCAGCTTTAGCAGCTGCTATGTACTCTGATTCCTTTGGAGACATGACTGTAGTGGATTGCCTTTTGTTTTTCCAAACTACAGCTCATCCATTCATGGTGAAAACATATCCAATTTGAGATTTTGTGTCATCATGGTCAGTCTGAAATCCGTTGTCACAATAACCAGTAACTTTTAGTTCAGCCTCAAGATTTCCACCATACACCAGAACCATATCTTTAGTAGCCCTAAGGTACTTCAGTATGTTCTTTACAGCAATCAAGTGTCTTTCGTCTGGCAACTGTTGAAACCTGCTTAAACGTTTTGAGCAAACGCAACATCAGGTCTTGTGCATCTTACCGCATACATAATAGACCCTACTACCGAAGCATAAGGTATCTTTTGCATACGCTCCACCTCTTGAGGTGTAGAAGCACAATCTTTGATGCCAAGTTTAATTCCATCTTGCATTGGTAAATATCCACGCCTGAAATTTTCCATACTAAATCGTTTTAGTACTTTATCAATGTAAGCATTTTGACTTAACTCTATCAACCGCTTAGATCTATCTCTCGAGATCTTGACTCCTAAAATAAATGTTGCCTCTCCTAAGTCTTTCATGGAGAAACACTTTCCAAGATAAGATTTAGCATCTTCAAGCATTAAAATGTTATTTCTCGTTAGCAATATGTCATCTACATATAAGACTAGAAAAGTAACATTACTCCCACTGGCTTTTTGATACACACATGGCTCATCGAACTTTTGAACTAAACCAAACCTTTTGATTTCTTCATGAAATCTTTTATTCCACCTCCGTGATGCTTGCTTAAGTCCATAAATGGATTTTTTTAAGCTTGCCCACCTTGTTGGGATGTAATTGATCAATAAAACCTTCTGGTTTATTCATGTAAACGTCTTCGTCTAGATAACCATTCAGGAAGGCTGTCTTGACATCCATTTTCCATATCTCATAGCCATAGAACGCCGCTATGGCTAAGAGAATTCTAATAGCCCTAATGTGTGCCATTGGGAAAAGGTTTCCTCATAGTCTATTCCATAAACTTGAGTAAATC
Organism: Senecio squalidus; assembly: GCA_910822075.1. Classification (NCBI taxonomy): domain Eukaryota; kingdom Viridiplantae; phylum Streptophyta; class Magnoliopsida; order Asterales; family Asteraceae; genus Senecio; species Senecio squalidus. The sequence continues at coordinate 70,442,788 of CAJVGC010000001.1, read as the reverse complement.
CTTTTTCCACAAGACGAGCTTTATAGAGGTGTATATTTCCATCCATGTCGGTCTTTATCTTAAAGAGCCATTTGCAATCAACAGTTTTTAGAATTTGGGGGTTTATCAACCAAAATCCAAACTTCGTTGTGTTTCATTGATTGCATCTCCACATTCGCAGCTTGAAGCCATTTTTCAGTTTCGGGACCTGATAATGCAGCTTTCAAGGTTCGAGGTTCATTAAGATCCCCTGATACGCCATCCTCCTCTAGATTAACTTTTAAGTTCAATCTATTAGGTGCACGTATCGTCCTTTCGGACCTACGAATGGAGCATCAACAATTTGGGTTTGAGACTGAGGTATATCATGAGGCTCAATCGCAACTTGAGGATCAGATTGAGGCATGACTTGAGGCTCAATTTTATTCCCCCCAAATTGTTGATCACGAGTGTGAGTAGAAGGTGATGTATCTTCCTCTTGAACCTCGTCAAGTTCTACAACCCTCCCACTGTTTCCTTGAGCGATAAGCCTTGTTTCGAAAAACTCAACATACCGAGCAAATTTCTCAGTATTATCGGAAGGACTATAGAAGTAGTAACCCATCGTTTCCTTTGGGTATCCTACTAAGATACACTTAATAGATCTTTGCTCGAGTTTGTCAGGCGTATCGCGCTTAACGAGTGCCTCACATCACCAGACCTTTAAGTAAGAGAGATTAGGGGATTTCCCATACCATATTTCATATGGTGTCTTATCAACCTTCTTAGTGGGAACCATGTTGAGAATGCGTACAACAGACTCTAAGGCATAATCCCAAAAAGATAATGGTAAACGTGTAAGGTTAATCATAGATCATACCATGTCAAGCAAGGTTCGATTTTTCCTTTCCGATATACAATAATGATGTGGTGTATTGGGAGGAGTAAGTTGTTGGACAATTCCACGCGCTTGTAGATGATCCTTAAACTCTAGGCTTAAGTATTCACCACCTCGATCCGATCGGAGAATCTTGATGGTTTTTCCGAGATGGTTTTCTAACTCGTATTGAAACACTTTGAATGTTTCAAACACCTCATGTTTATGTTTAAGTAAATAAACATAACCATAACGGCTGAAATCATCCGTAAATGTTACGAAGTAGTAAGCTCCTTTCCTAGACATATGCCTAAATGGACCACAAACATCAATATGTATGATTCCTAGTAGGTCGGTTGCCCTTGTATTCTCATGAGAGAAGGGTTTCCTTTCCATTTTTCCCGATACACAAGACTCACACCTATCAAATGAATCATCACTTGAGTTCAAAAGTCCTTCACGTTGAAACCTTTCGATACGGTGTTTACTTATGTGTGCAAGACGAAAATGCCATAGGTAGGATGAGTCCAAGTTAGACTTGGCTCGTTTGGTGCTTATATTAAACATTGAATTATTAGTATATGAAAGACAATTATGCAAATCAATTTCAAATATTCCATTAATAGTAATACAATTAAAATAAGGAACATTATTCTTTGAAACTGAAATACCAAAATCTGAAAATGCATTAATAAAACCATTATCTTTCAATACTGAAACTGAAACAATTTACCTAACAATAGAAGGAACATAATGACAATTGTCTAATACAAGAATTATGCTCGAGGGTAATTGTACATAACTTTCGATGGCTTCCACTGCTACACGTATGTCGTTGCCGATGTACACATACAAGGATCCATTTCTGCAAGGAGTTACAAATATGAGTACCACATCTAGTGTCATATACCCAAGTATTTGGTCTAGAGAAAGAAAATAATTCGATAGTGAAAATACCTAAACACCGGATTGTTACGTTCTTCTTATTTTGCACCTCGGATAGATACTTACGACAGTTCCTCTTCCAATGTCCTATCTGACCACAATGGTGACACCCATCATCTTTAGTGACCTGTGCCTTTTTAGCTGGAGGGGTTTGCATAGGCTTGGAAGAATAAACAACATCTTGCTTATTTTTACTAGTCTTTGCAACTTTGCCCTTAGCTTGTAGCGATTGCTTTTTCTTCTTCTTCTGGGCCTGACCACAACCAATCGCAAGGATTTGGTTGTCATTCACCTTATTCTTAAAGCTCTTTTCGAATTCCACCAGCATAGCATGGAGTTCGTTAATGTTCTTTTTCATACTCTGCATGTTATAGTTACGTGTAAACTCCTCAAACTGCGGTGAAAGAGAATTCAGGACAATGCTTACAGCCACAGGTTCATGATATGAGTATTTCATTCTATCCAAGCTATCACACAAGCTTTTCATTACTAGAACGTGAGTCCCCAATGGTGTTCCATATGCATGTTTACATGCATATACATCTCGAATCAAGTCATTTAGCTCAAGGTCGGCTTGTTTCTCATACAATGCACGCGACTTAGTGATCATCTGATCGGGCCATTTTCTCTCGAATGGCTTACATAAATCAGGAGTCATATTGCTGAGCATGAGACAAGTGAATCTTATAAGTTTCCTTATAATGATCACGCTCTGCTTGAGTAGCAATGGCCTTTGGCTCAACGATCATAGGTGTAGTAACGATATCAAGTCTTTCCATCACTCTTAGGACAATCCTCAATGATCGATACCAATCGTTAAAGTTTGGTCCAGAAATCTTATTGCTTCTTAACGTTGTTTGGTCTCACCCATAATCTCATCAGTAGTGGATTTTTGTGTCATTTCTACAAAACAAAAAGAAAGTTCTCATTAGTACTTTTGATATAAAATTTCTTAACAGAAATGTAAAACCCATGGTTTACTTTCCGTTAAGTCTAGGATCCAAATGACATATCACCGTTCCATCAGTTGATCTGATAGGAACTAAATGATACTCAAAAGGTAAGTGACGTTTAGTAATTGCATTGACCGATGAAATTCCTAGATTATGGGACTTAATGTCATGCTCGATCAAGCATCAAATTTGTGATCGTGACATTAATCATGTTTCTTCGTATCTTATTGCCATCGGCGTTTACAGTCTCACTGCATAACCCGATTTAAGTCGTCCAACTGAAGACTGCAGATAGTTCACCACCGTCTCACGATGAGTGGTAATCCACCTTGGATACCCTTCAACTACGTCTCACATAGAATGACGAGAAAATACAAGTTGTCTAAGCAATATGGATAACAATATGACTTAATTCAATATGTGAAAAAATCTATGTGCGAAGAGGCATGTACACAACTTCGTCACATAATTTGAGTGTTTAAAAAAAAACGTTTTTATTACTAGTTTTAAACGTGTTTCTATGATTGCCCAAACTCCTATACACCAAGTGTATTAAACGTACCATCTTCATCATAAAACCCTTTCGGTAACTCTACAAAAATACGACCAGGAAATCAAGTGAGGGTAGAGAATGACAAAGCATATCTTAAAATCTGACCTCATTAGGAGTAAAATACATCTGTAAAACTTTCCTAGATATCGTCATTTATGTAGGTGAGCCTAGTTGGGAATTATACATTGAGGATGTGCATTTAATTATGAATTATCAATCGCACGTTTTTTAAAGTATTGATTTTTTTAATGTATTTTGTAATTTAATACATTCCGTCACGGTATAACCCAACCCATGGTTTAAGCACGTATAAAAGAGTCAAAATAAATCAAAAAATTCGTTACATAATTTTAGTCCCATTAAAATTTATTTCTTTTAAAAACCATTTGACAAAAATAATAACATGACATAAAGAATTAACTCCCGTTTCAAAGCAAAAAGTCTCTATGGTAATTGTTTACATTTTGATTAACTCCCGTTTCAAAGGAAATGGATCGCATACATCCGTCCATATATACAAGTTTGGATTGCGTAAGCTATCAATATATGAACAATTCGTATATCAAATAAACCACACACAACTTTTTATAATCCAAAATCTTTTGGTGTCGCACATATTCAATTAACAATTAATAATATGTCAATAATTCAATTTATTTTTTAACAATATCAATATATCTAATTATGTCCACAAAGTTATGCATGTAACTTTATAAACATAATTTTCATAAAAAGTAAATATGGAAAAGGGTAACACTTATAAGCATCAAATATTGGAAGGTAGATTGATTTCAAATTAACTCCTTAATTTTGTAAACATAAAGGTTTAAACTAATTTTCTTTTAACTTTTAACCAATTAGTTTTAACAACTTAACTAAACCTTTTGTTTCCATTTATTTATTTATAAATAACCGAAAATTAAAAATTAAAAACTTAAAAAATAAAAATAAAAAATTTCCCGCGGTTTGTCAAAAAAAAAACAATAAATTTTAAACCAAATGTTTTTGAATCCAAAATAAAAATTAACTTATGTTTGGTTTATACCACTATATGTACACAACACGAGTCATATTGTCAAACAATACATTACAACGGAAAATAGGTTCACATAGGAATAATTAAATGGGATTAAGTTATACCTTTAAGCCTTGATTTATTTGTATGAAAGCCGTAGATCTAAGTGTAAGAACCATCTTTGGTTACGTACACGACACCATCTTTATCGACATGCTTGTATGCTAGTACTTGCCCCGATCTAGTCAACGATCTTGACTTTCTTTCCTTTGCTTGAATCAACGAAAACTGAAAACCCCTTTCTTTGAGTTGTTCGGCCGAAACCAAGAGGAAGAGGAAATAGATTTTGGATGTTATGGATTGTTAAACCTAATCTACAAAGGTTAATTTATAGATGGGCAAAACTTAATCTTCAAGTTAACTATTAACTTACAAAAACAATCCCTCTAGTTATTTAATTATTAACTTTTAAGACTTAACTAATAATTAATAACTTAAAAGCAAATAAGTAATATTTCAATGTCGATGTGTACGCTCCAAAGGCTCACACATTTACGGACACATATTTGATAAAATCATTCAAATACCAACAACGATGAGCTGGACGCAACACAAAGGTCAGAACCAGCTCATTCTTGCGAATAACTAAACTTAAAGAAGAAATTGCAAAACTGACTTTCCAAAACACTTATTGAAACTGCGTATTTTTGAATGGTCGACCATGCATTATGATGTTAATATGAAATATTTTAAAGATTACTTGCTCTGCAAAGTGCTCCTAAAGAATCTTTTAGTAAGAGTGTTCGCATCGAGCAGTTCAAGCAAGTACTCTCGATGAATTCGTATTGAGCTACTTTGATTATTCACACGGGCCATATACATACTCCGATCTTTGAGAAAGGAGGGGGGGGGGGGGGGGGGGGGGGAGAGAGAGAGAGAGAGAGAGAGAGAGAGGATGTTGGTACACAAATATATCAATGGATATAACATAATGCTTAGACCAACATATGGATTACGAAGAACATCAAGAATTACATAAGAAGCTCAGACTAATGTTAGTAAGAGCCTTCGCATCGACCATTCAAACAAGTACTCTCTACGAATTCGCATTGAGCTACTTTGATTATTCATATGGGGCATCTACTCCGTTCTTTTGGGGGTGGGGGTACGCAAAGGTATTCATGGATATAACATAGTGCTTAAACCAACATATGGGTTACGAAGAACATCAAGAATTACGCAAGAAGCTCAGAAGTAGGACTACAAAGCAAAAACTGCCAAAAATTTATTAAATTCTTGTCATCTAAGTGTTGGCCAACGTTAATTATTTATACATTTGTCAACTCTTTAAATTTGATAAACAACAATAAAATATACATTTTTTTTGATATAAATCACCTCTTTATTTTTCAAACTGAGTAATAGAGTAAAAAACAATCACAATTAAAAAATGGGTTGTGTTATGGCAACCCCCCTACCCCACATGTTCCCATCTCTCTCCACTTTATGTCCCATCTATGACACATAATGTGTCATAGATGTGACTTTTTTTTGCTTTTTTGTCTTTTTATGTTTTTTTGTTGTCGTTTTTTTTTATTTTTCAATTATCATAAAATAACAAACATTATATATAATTAAACAAAAAAATAAATTGTATATTAAAATGCAACATTCGTATTCTATTATTTACATATTCGGTATAATAAAAAACAGTATAATGATGTAACGAACAAATAAATTATGTATTAATAAAAAAACAGTATTATTCACATCCATGACACACATGTTTTTATAAAAATATTTTAATTAATATTAATATTTAGGATATAAAAATGTTTAATAATAATATTTATAAAAATGTTTTTATAAAAATGGTATTTAGGATTTAAAAATGTATTTATAAAAATATTTATATAAAAATGTATTTATAAAAATATTTATATAAATATTTATATAAAATGTGTTAATAGTTTAATTAAATGTGTTAATAGTTTAATTAAAATGTCTTGGTCGTTTAATTTTTATAGATGTTCAATAAGCACGATGAATTAACTGATTGGGCTTAAAATATAGCTCGAAACCTAGGTTTTGTTATTATTAAGCGAAGAACCAAGACAAAAGAACGGGTTTACACATATAATCGAGTATATTTGTGAAAAGGGTGGACACAAATTCGACAAGATTTGTTGCAACTTATATATCTTAATAGGGATTTTATTATACCAGAAATAATATAAATAAATTTCTGAGCTTTACGTTATTGTTATATGTTTATTAACAAAAAAGTGACAAGAATAATAATAATTAAAAGCATGTATCTGTAAAAATAAAATACATGTTGTGTGTCAAACGGAGAGTTATTCATATTGTTGAATAATATTAAAAATCCGACAATATTTGTTTATAAAACCTAATAATTTCACATTTTTATAAAAAAAAACGAGAGAAATATTTGTATAAAAGTAATGTGTTTTTATAAAAAAAAATTCGTCGAATTTTATAGACTTTTTAAAAAAACATAAGGAATTTTTTGTCGAAGTTAATTTTTTGTAGACTTTTGAAAAAATTTGTCGGATGTTAATTTTTTGTTAATAAACATATAACAATAACGAAAGACTCGGAAATTTATTTATATCATTTCTGGTAAAAACGAATAATTTATTTGTTCGTTGCATCATTATATTGTTTTTTATTATACTAAATATGTGAATAATAGAATACGAATGTTGTATTCTAATACACAATTTATTTTTTCGTTAAATTATGTATAATGTTTGTTATTTTATGGAACTTGAAAAATTAAAAAAAAACCGACAAAAAAAACAAAAAAAAACACATCTATGACACACATTATCATAGATGTGACATAAAGGTGATGGGGGGGGGGGGGGGGGGGGGGGGTGGTTTGTATAACTAATTAGGGAGGGTGGAGATAACTAGACCCTTAAAAAATACTTCTATGTTATTGTCAATATTTACTTTATATGTACGTATACTATCATAAGGATTGTTTTACCATAACAATCCTGATATTTTACTACATGTAAATAATGTAAATAGTTACATGGATGTAGAACTTACTTATATATCTATATGATGATTCAATAACAAGTATATAAATAAATGAGTCGAATCGAACTGAGCTTTAGATACAATACTCTTAAGGAACCAAGCTCGAGATTGAACTCACGCCTTTTCAACTTTAACGATTCAAGTTTATGCTTAGTCGAACTGGGACTCGAAAGGAGTATATATTTCAATAACCAAAACTAACGAAAGAACTAGATAGTTACTGAATATTTCAATCTTAACAGAACACTCACTACAAGAAAAATAGGCTTTAGTGACGATTATTTTTGGTTACTAATAGTCTTATTTAGTCATCATAAAAAAGTGGTAAATAAACAAAATTAGTGACCAAAAATAGCCTTTTTTGATCTCTGATCAAATTAGTAACGGACCTACAGTAACGAAAAATGGCCACTCAAGATTGGTTACTAATATCATTTGTGACCAAATATTTGGTCATTAGTGACCAATATTTGATCACTATCCTATAAAGTATTACAAGGGTTAACATGGTGTGTCTACTAATTATTAAATTTTACAGTATTTGTTTATTTTAATTTTAACAAAAAAAAAATGTTAATGTAAGATCAAAAGATATTCTTAAACATAAATTTAAATACCCAACATGAAAATGGATAATTGAGATAATGTTTGAATTACAAAGAATGGAGTATAATTATTCTAAAAAGCAAAAACCAACGTCCACACACAACTAAAAAAGGAGTATAAAGAATCTATATTTAGTTTAATTTTTCATGGGATTTTGTTATCATGACGATTTTGACGTATTGTATCACTACTCCTACGACTCTAGAGAGAGAAAATATATATAGAAACAGAAGCATATCACAGTCTCACAGAGTCAAACCAGCCAGCAGATAATTATTTTCTTTTTTATATACCAATTGAATTTCTAAAGCCTGATTGTGTATTTCAGAATCTGATCATATTTTTCCTTTGCAGAGGGTAATATTTTCACCCACCTTACATTACCCGACCCGACCCGAGCCGATCCTTACTATTTATTTACTCTCCCTGTATCTCTCTTTTTCTTTCATGATTTTTGAATCAACACCCACCTTTTGAAACTTGTTAAAATTATATATACATATACATATACATATATACTTTTAGAGAGAGAAGTTAGAGAGAGAAGTTAGAGAGAGAAATGGGGGGTTGTGAAAGGAATGGAACAGTTAGGCAATACATAAGATCAAAAGTGCCAAGACTTAGATGGACTCCTGATCTTCATAGATGTTTTGTCAATGCCATTCACACTCTTGGTGGTTCTAATAGTATGTTCTTTTTTATTATACATATATGTATATATCTATATCTATATCTACACACACACACAAACACTTTGTTAGTTTGTTAATGGTGTTGTGCATGTATGCAGAAGCAACACCTAAACTTGTTCTTCAGATGATGGATGTCAAGGGACTTACTATTTCCCATGTTAAAAGTCATCTTCAGGTTTCATTCTTATCATTATTATTATTATTTTTTATTTTTTTGAATATGTGCATTCTATTTAATGAATTAAAATGGAAGTTGTAGATGTATAGAAGCATGAGGGGAGATTATCATACCCAAGGTATGCATCTATTTTATTATTATATGAAAAAAAATATAAATATATCTTTTCTACAAAAAAAGCCCTAAAATTTCTTGAAGTAACCCATGATTCATGTGTCATTATTTATTATTTTATTTCCCAGAAAGTAGTTCTTTTTACACAAATAGAACAAAAACATATCAAGAAAACAAAGCTTCTTGCCCCCTTCTTATTGTGGCATTTAATATAAAAAAATTGCCAAACATTCTCCTCAACATTTTTTATTGGTTAAAGTGTTGCTTGGTCTTTAGAATGAATATTCAACATTCTACTAGAAAACCATTTTAAAGTTTTGACTTTTTAGTACTTTTTTTTTACCTTAGTCAAAAACACACAAAACACACATTCTTGAAAGAGAAAAAGCTAGCCTTTTTCTTTGAAACATTGTTGTCTTTTTTTGCTTGTTTTTTTATGTTCTTTTATTTATACTACTAATTTCTGAATATGTTTCATAAACTTTTCCATTTCTAGATGATGATGTTCATGAATCCATTAGATTAGTCAGAAAAAAGACTCTTGAGGATCAATATGATGGGTGCATTGATCATGAGAATTATTTAAATTCATGCACTCAAGAATCTTGTCCTCACTTCATTTACCATCCTTTCAATGTCCCTTCTAAAAGGTTAGTTACTTTAAAAAAAGTAAAACTTAAGGCATATTCTCTACTTTTAAATATTATCATATTCTTAAAGTTAAGTTTTTTAGTCATAGTAAATATAAGAGAACAATTTAATGGGTGTTTGGATTGCATATTTTAAGTGATTATTCATTATTGCATACTTCATATTATAAAACCCAAAATGTAGTTTACAATGTTCGAGTAAACTGCGTTTTAACTTATTTTTGAGCATATGGTTTAATGGTTATTTTAAACTATATACACTTCAAAATAAGCAAACCCAAACACCCCTTAGATAGGATTTGAAATTCTTAGTTTAAGATTATTTTTTTATTTTTATTTGGCATATAGAGAGAGAATGGAGCCAACAGGGATGCATGGATATTGTGAAAGAAGAATAAAGGGAAAGGATGGCATTGGTGATCACAAATGGCAGCAGCCTCATTCCTTTTCTATTCCACATTTTCACTTCAATCCTTCCTTTAACCATCAAGAATCTGACTTCCTAAAGGTACATTCTCTTTCACACACTCTTTCACTATATAAACACACACATAAATACTATTATTTAATTATTTTTGGGGCATAAAAATAAAATAATTCATGTACTTTATTCCTCTCATTCAAAGAAGATTGATTAAGATATCCACTTTATAGCCTTTGATTACCTTTTGTTGTAACGGGGGTGTTTCTTTTAGCTTAATTTTAGGCGCTTATAGCTTATTTGGTTAAGGTTTATTTTCCATTTGCCCATTTTCTCGACTTATTTTCCAACTTATGAGCTTATTTTCACTTTTAAATCGTAATAAGATAATTAAGAAAATAAGCCCAAAAACGGCTTATGAAACAAGACGAAACATATAAGCGTATAAGCCAAATAATAAGCTAAAACAAACAATCCAACTTCGTAGTATTTCAGTGTTCAAGGCCATATTTTGATGCCTAAATAACTTTACTTTTTTCTCTCGACTTTATTAATACAAAACACTACAATAAAATATCGTAATCAATAATTCCAATAGCTTAATTGTCATTATTCCAAAAGTATGGGTTTACTACTTAATGTAACACTTGGGTATGTATTGTCCAATGAGTGATGCACAAATTTACAATGAGTCAATGAGAATATAGTTATCTTGTATTCCAAAGACTTTCAGTTACATGTGTACCAGGTTGAGCAAAAGTAGGGGTTAGAGGAGAACATGAAAATGGTGGTCCATTCTGTAACAATTCAATGCAGTTGGGGGAGGACAGTACCATTCATGAGAGGAACAGATCTGTCTTATTTTCACCTTCCAAGTACTCCCATTATGGCATTATCTATCATCTTTTGACCATCATTTAACATTACAAAAGTAAATAAATAAGTATATGATACAATGACTATTAGTGTATATTCTTATGCATTTGAATGAAAAGATTTATAGGCGGTCCGTTATACTTTTACATTTCTATTTGTTAAAGCAATCTTGGTCTAACTTTAATGAAGTCAACTAATATGAAGGACCGTAAACTTTTTTTTATTTCACAAGTGCAAAGTGCATACACTAAACTGAATGCATAATAATTTAAAAGCTATATACATGATACAATTTGCAATGCAGAAATTGTTACGTATGCTTCATTAATTGCTTAATCGTATGTTTCATCATTGTTTAATCGTATGCTTCATCATGTTAAAATTTAATAAATCGAATTATAGGAGTTGGGATGGAACATTTGTGGTATTTTATCTTAGTTTTGATGAATTACATTTTGCATTTGTTTGCACAGAATTCCAAATTAGAAAAGGAGGAGAAAGAATCGTTCAATGTGACGAAACCTGTGAAATCTGGACATAGTCAGGAAGAGATAGATGAGGCTGCTGGCTGCGAATTATCATTGTCACTCTCGCTGCACCACCCAATGGTCCAGATGATCTATGGTTCCTCCGCCAGCGAAATCAGTGAGGCACATTCAAGGCAAAATCTCAGTGATCACTCTTCAAACAATTGCAGTGTTAATCTAGATCTATCTATTTCTCTTTGTCACTGATGTATGCAAGTTTATTTTCCTTAGGAAAGTTATTTTCAGTAGTTCAAGCATAGTTAGAAGGTACTTAGAGATAGAGATGGTTTAAGGACGCCATTATATTTTAGGTAAAAGTATCGGTATGTTCAGTTCGGGTAAGTACATAATGGATTAAAATATATTTCTTGTTTTGGCATTGATTATAAGTACTAACCTGCAAGTTTAAACTTATATTGTTAATGTGTGAGTTAGAATTGCACGAACTCATTGGTAGAATTACGATATGGTATATTTGGGATCACAACCCAAAACGAAAATTTTAGAGACAACTAGATATGGTAGTTCGTGCTTGATCCAACTGTAGGGTTTAGGTTTATAAAATATCCGCAGCTTGCAGATTTTATTTATGACCATGGAGTAAATTACTTATAGTGATCAACCCGAGTAACACATTGATTCTTTGTATATGAGTGATTGTTTTCTGTTTCGTCTCATTGCGTTATGTAAACACCAATGTAGTAGTAAGAACCACATTAGTATGATACTATGATAGATCAAGTAGATAAATTGCCTGCTTGTTTATGAACCTATTGGGTTATAGACTTGATTTGACCCAAAGTATTATTGGGCTACCTGTGTGAAGTTTATAGACCTAAGAGCACCCGGAGTCTCCGATAATAAGTGACAATGAGAGTTGTGGGAAAAAAGTTGCTGACGTGACAGTGAGAATGAGGATTGTGAGATTTTGGGTGGTATGATAATGAGGGTTGTGGGAGTTGTGGACCCAGTTTAATTTTTTTTTTTCTTAAAAGATTTAAATAAAATAAATATAACATTTTATGAAAATAAAAAAATAACTACAATAATTAAAATAAAAATACAAAAACATACAATAAAAAAAATACAATACCATAATTAAAATAAAAATACAAAAACATACAATAAAAAAAAATACAATACAATACTTAAAAAAAAATACAATACAATAATTAAAAAAAAATACAATACAATAATTAAAAAAAAATACAACACAATAATTAAAAAAAGCTAACGTTGTCGATAGTTATCCGGAAGTGTCGACATGTAGGCCACGAGATCCTCCCGGAGTATGTTGTGTGTGGACCTGTCTCTAATCTCTCGGTTAATCCTGATACGTTCGTTGACTCTCTCGTTAAAAGTTCTCGGAACACCCACCGGAGGAACGTACCATTCATCGGCATCGTATATCGACTGTCCGTTGTCTTCAACGATCATGTTGTGTAATATAATAGCCTCATACATAACTCTTCTTAATTTGTTCATCTTGTAAAATCTAGCGGCATGTTTTATAATACCCCAACGACCTTGAAGAACACCGAATGCCCGTTCGATATCCTTTCTCGCACTCTCTTGAAAACGTTTGAATTTTTGGCGAGGTTCGTTAAATGGGTACGAGAAAGCTTTAACAAATGTCGACCACTCCGGATATATACCGTCTGCAAGGTAATATCCTTTATTGTACTCGTGGCCGTTGACGGTGAATCTGTAGTCTGGGGATGAGTCGTTGAGCATATCATGAAACAACGACGATTGTTTAAGCACGTTGATGTCGTTGTTCGACCCGACGACACCGAAGTAAGCATGCCATATCCATAGATCGTACGAGGCAACAGCTTCCAACATAACCGTTGGATAACCATGGTCACCTCGTGTGCATTGCCCTTTGTATGCATTTGGACATTGATCCCATTTCCAATGCATACAATCTATGCTACCAAGCATACCCTTAAACCCATGAACCTCATCGTGTTTTTGATATAAACGATAAACATCATCTTGTGTTGGGGCTCTTAGATAAACGTTTGTATAAAGATGGATTACACATTTTAAAAAATTATCTAAGGATTCAGTTGATGTTCTTTCAGACATTTGTAAATATTCGTCAAAGGCGTCCGGAGTAATCCCATACACCATCATACGAATAGCGGACGTGCATTTATGTAAACAACTAAAACCCATTTTACCCGTTGCATCGGGGCGTTGTTTGAAATATTTAAAATAGTCGGGCAAAGGTTCTACAGAGTAATTAGATATACCTTCGACTATTCGGAGGAAAAGAGGTCTTCTCATACGGAACCGTCTACGGAAATATTCATCCGGATATACGCTTTCGCCGGAGAAGTAATGTCGTATCACGTTTTCGTTTGCTTCGGCGCGATCGCGGTTGATATAACGCCTTTTCTTTTTCACCGAACGGCGAGAACTTTCCGCCTCATTTTCTTCCATCTCCAAAGCTTGTACCGACATGGCTAGAACTTGTAACAATTCGGCGTCGGAAGATGACGAATCCGAAACATCGTGATCGGTTGACGAATTCGAACTCATTTTTTGTATATATAGTTTTTAGAAAAATATTGAGATAGAAAGAGATTGAGAATTGGTGTGATTTTTTGGTTAAATTGTGGGGGTATTTATAGGTGAAATTTGGAAAAAAAAATAAAAATAAAAATAAAAAATAAATAAATAAATAAATTAATATTAACGGTAATAATACCGTTTGAATAAAAAAAAAAAAAAAACCAAAATATGCAAAACGACCGTTGTTGGGACAACGGTCGCCTCACAACGAGGCTGACAACGAGGGGCACGGAGTGATAACGAGCAACAATGCTCGTTGTGAGCTCGAGAACGTGCCGAGAACCCCCCCACTTCGGGTGCTCTAAGTCCAATATGTAGACTAGTCTAGTTCGAGATAAATTACTTTGTACAATATAATATACCCAGCTTATTGACCCTCCTAATATGCGGAGAATTATATCAAAAAATATATAATGTTAACAAAGAACATATAACTTATATAAAAAGATTAATAGAAAGCTATTGGTCATGTAGACAAAATGATTATGTTAGCAAATGTGAAGTTAAATAAAACATTTAGTGTGTGATTCGAAAAAAACCTTATTAAAAATAAAATAATTATAATATATAAAAAAAACTAAAAATATTGCGTAAATAGGACGAAAAAAAAACATAAGATTTTTTTACATAATATGTTTTCCCTTTTTATGAAAATACTCGTAAAACAATAAAATAATTTTTTTTTCTTTTTATAATATATAGAAAAATTAAAAATATTGGGTAAATTATCCAAAAAGAAAAATTATGATCAAGTAAAGTTAAAAGTTAAAACATTTCCACACAATGTAAAATTATTGTCATCTCCATTCCCTTCTGTTCCTGAGTTTAGCGAGGGAAGAAGAGAAGTGAAAAGAAAATAATTTAACAGAAAAGAAGAGAGAACAAAAGAGATTATTTTTTTTAAAAACGCGTTCCCAATTGGAAGTATTTGGAAAGAAAAGAAAGTAAAGAAAAATAAAAATAAAAGTTCGATATAAACAAATTATAAAAACTCACCAAGATCAAACAAGCATTATATAATACACAAATTAATTAACGAAAAATAAGTGATGAACTTTATAAACACAACTAAAACAATTCAATATAAATAAATTAGAAAAACTCATCAAGATCAAACGAGCATTACATAATACACGAATTAATTAACGAAAAACAAATATATGATAAATTGTTTAAAAAATTTCACTTGTGTAAAAACAAAAAAAAGGAACAAACTATGAGGAATTTAGCAGTTCGATCCGACTCGGTTGTATCGAGTAAAGATGCAAAAAGATAAACATGTATGTAAAAGATATATATTTGTTTAAAGATAATTTGAGGATTAATTTTTAAAAAATGTACAAAATATATTTTCTTTCCAAATCTTCTCAATTTTGGAAGGAAAATTAAGAGAGAAAAATGGAACAAATTTTCTTTCCAATTCTTTTCTCTTCTCTCCACTTAAAAACTCAGGAACACGTTGCCTTTTTTATTTTTTTCCTGCTTCTTTTCCTTTCATTCCATTTCTTCAGAAAAAAAATCTCGGGAACACAGTGTTAAGTTTCATCCCATGGATTACCTGCTAGCTTGCCATAGCGATGCATACCTTTGGTCGGTTGACTGGTTTACGACATTCTAACACAAGTTTTATTTCTTCTATATACATGGTAAACACAATAATAAAAGTACATATACAAAAGACAAAAAAAATCCAAGCCAACTGCTAAACAAAACCTAAAACCCACAAAGCAATTGGGAAAACCAGTAAGCATTCATCAAATTAACGAGACTTCATCACCCTAAGCAAGAAAAATTATTTGCAGGTCAGATGATGCACATACATGTTTATCTGAAAGAGAAAAGTTCCAAAAGAGGGGCTTACATTTTGGAAGCCACCATGTGAAAGAAAGGATAGACCATCCCATTAAGCATCATGTAAGTTGTATAGTAATCAAGGGTAGATGATATCTTCAAGCCAGGGGTGTTTACGGTTTGGTTTTTAACTAAATAAGCCAAAGGACAAATCAAACTAAAACCGATAAAAACCAAACCGTTATTAAATCCGATTTCGGTTAAGTTTTTAACCAAAATTGAACTAAAATTCGGTTTTAAAAACTTGAAAACCAAATATTATATATTTTAATATTTCAATTATAATAGATAATACTTCTAATATATTTTATTTTTATGATTTGCAGTCTTTGTAGTTACATAATACTTAAACATAATAATTATTTAAATTTTAGTGTTGATATAGTTAAATAGCACTAAAAGTTGAGACCTACAAAACCAATTATTACTATTTTAAAAACACATTTTATTTTTATTTTTTTTAAAAACACATTTTAAGTTGAGACCTACAAAACCAATTATAACAATTTTTTTTAAAAACCTTTTTAATTGTTTTTAATGTTCTTATAATTGGAAGTTTTATATATATATATATATATATATATAGGGAGGGGTTCTTATAAACCAAAACTTAAAGTAAAATAAGTAAACAAAATATGAAAAAATAATTTATTACATGTGTAATTTTGTATTATGTTTATTTATTCAATTATAACAAACTTTAAAAAAGCATGTTTTGATATGCATCAAAATATATGTCGTTAGGGACTGTGCATCAAATTATTTGTTTTTGTGCAGTAAATATTCAAATTTGATGCACAACGGTAAAACTACCCATTTTATGATGTACAACAAAACTTCGTTTTTTAAAGTTTGAGATATGGTTAAAATGAACGATAATCCAAAATATCTAACGTTATAAATTATTTTTTTTTTACCTATTTTACCTTAAGGTTTGTTTTACAAAAACCAACCTCTATATATATATATATATATATATATATATATATATATATATATATATATATATATATATATATATATATGGTGAGTTTTTGCTATACTACATGATTAAATAAATAACTGTAGAAACACTCAAAAATCAATTAAAAAATAAATTTAAAATAGTAAAAAAAATATTTTTTTTCAAAACTGTTTCGAAGAATAATCCTAAAATAACCTCTGAAATCATTTTATGAAATAAAAAATTTTTGATTTTTTTTCGAAATTTTTGATTTTTAAAAACTTGGATGCATTTTTTCGGTAGATTCATGTTTTTAGAAAAGTCTATGTTTTTAAAAAAATAAGGTGTATTTTAACTCAATTTTTTTTGTAATATTAATAATAAGATGCAGTTTTATCTTTAAAGTAAATGCAACTTTGAAAAAAAGTATATGCATTTTTTATAAAATTAGAAAAATGCATCTACCGAAAAAATGCATCTACGTTTTTTTACGAAAAAAAATCAATTTTTTTTAATTTTATAAAAAGATTTTGAAGGTTATTTTAGAAAGATTTTCCGAAAAAAATATGAAACTTTTTTTTAATAATTTTCTAAAACGTAATTATTGGTGTGTAGAGTTGACATTGTTTGTATTGAATCCTAGTATGTGGATCAAATACAAACCATGCTTAAAATAGATACCAATAAGTACGTTTTAAAAAATTATTTAAAAATGTTTAAAAAAAGTTTTTTTGACATTTTTTTCGGAGAATCTTCCCAAAATAACTTACAGAATCTGTTTATGAAATAAATAAAAAATTTGATTTATTTTGGAAAAAAACGTAGATGCATTTTTTCGGTAGATGTATTTTTCTAATTTTATAAAAAATGCATCTACTTATTTTCAAATATTCATCTAATTTATAGATAAAACTGCATCTTATTATTAATATTACAAAAAAATTGAGTTAAAATGCACCTTATTTTTGTAAATACATCGACTTTTCTAAAAAAATGCATATACCGAAAAAATGCATCCAAATTTATAATAATCAAAAAATTTTGAAAAAAAATCAATTTTTTTTATTTTCATAAAATGATTCTGGAGGTTATTTTAGGATAATTTTCCGAAATAGTTTAAAAAAAAACATTTTTTTTACTATTTTTAAATTGATTTTGGAGTTTTCTACCGGTATGTATTTTAATCATCGAGTGTAGCGCAACCTCACCCTATCCTTTCTCTATCTATATATATATATATATATATATATATATATATATATATATATATATATATATATATATATATATATATATATATATATATATATATATATATATATATATATATATATATATATAGGTGGGTTCATTTAGGAACCATCAATTATTTAGGAACCATTAGGAACCATTTTGAGGCAAGGTGGCAATTTTGTAATTAAGTCAAATCCCCAAATTGGAAATCAATTAAAACCACTTTAAAATACTAATTAACTTTAAATTAACATATCTAGAGTATAACTAGGTTTTAGGAAAAACTAAATACACCATTAAAACAATCATTTAATTATCTTTCCAACGAGCACCCACTTGATATACTTTTGACGACTTTTTTTTTTTTAGTGAGTTTCGGTATATACACTAGTGTATATACTAAATATTCACCAGTGTATATACTAATTCACCAAAAACACATCTAAACCATATACACTATACACTAGTGTATACACTATATTCACTAATGTATACGAATCTTTATATTAATTTCCTTTTAATTGTGAATACGCAATATACAAAAGTGAATATACAATATATATATACACAAGTGAATATACAATATACACCAGTGAATACGCAATATACACAAGTGAATATACAATATACACCAGTGAATACCATGTATTCAATAGAGAATACATCTTATACATTAGTGAATATAGTGTATACACTAGTGTATATTGTATAAATACACTAGTGTATAACTATACATTAGTGAATATAGTGTATACACTAGTGTATAAATACACTACTGTAGTGTATAAATACATTAGTGTATAACTATACATTAGTGAATATAGTGTATACACTAGTGTATAGTATATATGGTTCAGATGTGTTTTTTGTGAATTAGTATATACACTGGTGAATATTTAGTATATACACTAGTGTATATACCGAAACTCACTGTAAAAAAAAAAAAAAAAAAAAGTCGTCAAAAGTATATCAAGTGGGTGCTCGTTGGAAAGATAATTAAATGCTTGTTCTAATGGTGTATTTAGTTTTTCCTAAAACCTAGTTATACTCTAGATATGTTAATTTAAAGTTAATTAGGATTTTAAAGTGGTTTTAATTGATTTCCAATTTGGCTCTCAATTTTGACTTAATTACAAAATTGCCACCTTGAGTTTAATTACAAAATTGCCACCTTGCCTAAAAATGGTTCCTAATGGTTCCTAAATAATTACATGGTTCTTAAATGAAACCAACTCTATATATATATATATATATATATATATATATATATATATATATATATATATATATATATATATATATATATATATATATATATATATATATATATATATATATAAAAGTCGTTTTTTTATTGCCTTTCTAAAATATAATTATGTTTTTTTTGTTTATTAGGGGTAGCAATTTTTTTGTTTAGTTTTATTTAAAAAATTTTGTTTTAGTTATATCTTAATTTTTTACTTTATGATTTTTAAATATTGGTTGAAAACATATATAAAAAAATACATAATAAATTTAAAAAGGCATTACTATGACATGTTTTTACTATTTAATATTTGCTCATGTATTGCTTAAGTTGAAAATTCATGAAATCTTCATTATTTAAAAACACAAATTATATTTTAAATATATCAATTAAAAGTAATGTGAATATCTTGTTCAAGGGTTATTGGATATCCAAAAAATTTTAAATTCTCCAAATCATATATATGTGAATACATGTTTAAATTTTTAATTATCCGTTTAAAAAGTAATATCAATTTAAAATAGCCTCTCATGTAACAAAGAAAAATACAATGCATTGTAGTGAGGGTGCCATCGCTTTTGTCGACCATCTTAAACAAATTTTCAATTATGAGATAATTTTGGTCGGCTGGTTTGAAAAAAAGTGTGTGCATCACTGAGCTGTACAGGGGCGAGTTTATGTTGCTCTAAGGTAGGTCCTCGGACCTACCTAAATTTCGAAAATCATTTAGAAACGATGTCGTAATTTCCGGTAGGACATGCCTAAAAAATCAGAAAGGACCTAGATAAAATATTTGTCTTACAACTTCTAACCAAACATTAATCTTGGTGGAGTGGTTTCCAAGCCTAAGCTTGGAGTTTCAGTTTTAACCAACCCGGGTTCAAACCTTGTTACCCCCACTTTTTATTTTTAATAAAATTAAACCTATTACCCATTACCCATGTTACTTAATTTTTTTTTTGCTTCAAAATTGAAATAGACGCCGCTATTATGTCCCGCTGTTTGCCTTTGCCTGCTCCTGCTCCAAATTGAAATCGACACCGCTGCTGGAAATCGAAATCGACGCAGCCCACAACCACTGCTCAACCGCTGGAAATCAATTCAGCTTTCTGTTTGCCTGATTCAACCGGCGGCCACTGCTTAGGCGCTCAGCGCCTCACTGCCTCAGCCCGTCAGCCGCTTAGGTCAGGTACTCAGGTTAGTTTTTTTTTCCTGCAATTCTGCAATCTGCAATTCCGTTTAGGCGTTTACTAGTGAATAAATTGAATAATTTAGTAAATAAATTGGAGGAATCATAATCAATTCTGCAATCTGCAATTCCACTGCTCAGCCGCATAATCAATAATGTCCCTATTTAAGTTTTATAAGAAGATAGATGAACATAATCAATAATGTCCCTATTTGAGTGATACTTTAGTGTCGTATATTGAAAAAGGTGTTTTAGAAGGTATTAGTAACGAAGAAATTGTGAAAGAATATCAAGATATTAGACCTCGTAAGGTGCAATTGTAGGAACTTGTAATTTTGTTTTGCTTTTGTCGGGTACAATTGTAAGAACTATAATTTCTTTTGCTTATATGACCCATTGACCCGATCCGCTAATAGTTTTTTTTATTTATTTATTCATAATTATCGGTTCAATTAAATAAGGACCTACGTGCATTTGAGTTCTAGACTCGCCACTGGAGCTGTATCATAGGTACATTATGATATTACCTTATATGTATTATTATCTTTTTTTTATTATTAAAAATCAACTCTTAGATGAAAAAGGGAAAAAATAGAAAATTCGGGATCTTATAACGGTTTTGTCGACAATATTAGAACACATACCAATTTCGGTCGGATGGTTTCAAACATACACATAAAGTGTGTGAATCACTTACTTGAGTCATAGCTACATTATGATATACCATATATGTATTATTTTTTGGAGTAAAATTCATTTTCTCATGTAACAAAATAAAAAAATGGAGATGGTGGATTATAAATGGATGGTGAACATTTTTTCGAGACACATACTAGAAACAATAGGCTAGTTCTCACATATTTCAACAAGATGATTTGAAACACTGAAACCAACAAGCTTTGTTTAATACAATTTAAAGTATCATATTGCCTATATGCAAATAATAGTACATTAAATTCCAAATATATATAAATATATCATGTTCGTTTAACAAAGATAATAAAGATCATTTGAAGTGTTATGTTTTCGACACATATTAGTGAAAATGGGTGGATTGAACTAGTTACTTAATATTAGCTTTTTATTAACCAGATCGGAGGTTGATTCGACAGTCTTGCAAATTTCTGATTTAATCGAGCGGACATGTTGGGTCGTTCGACAAGGCTCATTTTAAAAGAATGAACTATATTCAACTTTAAGATTGTGACTAACTTCAAATATTGATGAGTAGGTTAAGTGTTATAAAGTATCTTATTGTGAAAATGGTAAAAGGAGAAAAGGCCTAAAGGACTTGAAGTGTAAAAGTTCAAAGTTGGAGGGAAAACATGGTGATTTGAGCATAAAGGACCGGATTAGGGTTTTTTTTACTCATTTCTTCTGATTCATATTTACTCTTTGGTTCATTTAAAACTTTGTGTTTTATCTTATAAGAGTGATTCACTCTTAGTCTTGTATTAATATATATATATATATATATATATATATATATATATATATATATATATATATATATATATATATATATATATATATATATATATATATACCTCTTGATCATCAATTTGTGAGCATGAGTTTTATATCGATCTTATGATTTGTTCTTGTAATCATTCGACCACGAGAATCAGTAGCCTAGAATTGTATTTTTATTTTTAATTTGAATGTGTGTTTATAGACACAATTAGTTTATGATTTATTACATTGTACAAGAGGAAGATTGGAGTTAGATATTGTTTATGGTTTATGGAGATCGATCTCTATCAAGGTTTGGTGTTGGTTCGATTTGTGTGACTTGGATTCCGATTGTAAATTATTTTCTGTTAGTGCTAGATCTGGGATATGTATTAGTAAAATCATTGCTTAATTTTAATTGTTTGACATATGATATTTGAATTTTCTTTCCCGATTCTGGTTGAATATATATCATATAACATAACTACGTCTAAAAAGTCATATTTAGTGTATATATCATATGTGATAATTTCCCGTATCTATATAGATAATGCCTCATATTGTATTGTTTATACATTTGCCCAAAACCGAAAACGAAATTGTCAAATTTTTTTTTCCGGTTCTAGATATTTTATACATTATATAACATTGATGTTAAAATTACATGTGATTTAGCGTTACGATTTTAATACCTATCCGAAAACCCAAATAATAAAAATAGGCAAAAATATATAACACAACCACTCTAGTTAAAGAGGAGAACACAAAAAAACAGTGTAATTTGTTTCGTTTAACGGTTTACGAGATAAATTATGTCAGGATCGTATTAGTCTGAATAAACTAATAAGTTTGCTAACGATTAAGATCGAGATCTATTGAAGAAGTTCAGCAGCGGATGAACACTTCAATATTACGAGTTATCGAACAACTAATAATGAATAATGAATAAACAAATTATTGTCGAATTCTAAGCCTCAATTGCATTAATCAAAATTATATCAATACAACGTGTTTTCTATTCTTCAAGGATCTATCTATTTATAGACCTTGAGGCTCGTTCTAGATAAACTAGAAATCTACATCTATCCTTATCTAAACATTGAATAAGGAAACTTTAATTAATTAACAAAAGGAAATATAATCTAATTATAACTCTTAGATTATATTTACAAGATATGGTAAGTCTTCCGTGTCTTCCGTGTCTTTGACTTCTTCCGTATCTTGACTTTCTCCTTACAATGATTCTGACTTTGTCCGTAGTAACTCCATCTACCGTAGTAACATTAGTAATATGTTGAACAGCCGCATCAACTTGTTCTTGTGTTCTTCCGTAGTAACTTATAATACATTCCGTATTAACAACTTAAGTTACTTATCTTGTATGTTAGGTATTTGTTTATGGTTAAACTATATTTTAGTTAAGTTATAACCCAACAATCTCCCCCTAACCTTGAACTTTTATGGCACATCAAAAGGACAAGTTTCATGCTCCAACAGTATTAACTACTTCATTCATAAAGCCGTATTAACTATTACAATGATGAGTTATTACAAGTCAACTTCCATTTTGTTCTTTTCTACTATCCTTTGACACAAGATTTTCCAAATAAGTTCTTGAGCAATCATTGAATCTCCTGGTCCATTCAACTTCAATTCAATCAGCTCATCCAATGTCTTCAATGAGTGTGGATACTGGTGACTTACCAAGTAGAATTCCCTTGCTCCATGTCTTCTTATAATTGAGTATGCTTCACATTTCTCATACACATACCAATTAAGTACAGGATTATTAGGTCCTTCTTTCTTGAAGACTGAACTTGTTGGCTTGTATCCAGGTTCAAACAACCCACACAGAACATCCATTGCTAGATCAGTACCAAGACATACTCCTTTTCTTTGATGTGAGTATTTCCTTATGCCAATCTCATACATTTTCTCCAGATCATCCCTATCAAAATCCATGAAAACTGCATGAAAAGCTATAAGAGTTTTCTTTGACTTATCAGCTCTTGTAACTTCATATTCAGTTTTCAGATTTCCACCAATGTATTTCCAATCAATGATCTCTGGAGGTTTCACCTTCAATGGAGTATATTTCAAACCTTCAACATGGTTGATGTATGCAGAATAATCTCCCCCTTGAGCAGTACTTGGAGGATTTTGTTCCATATCTTCAGGCTCTGGTTTGACATCCATGAATGGAATATCTGGATTTTCTTGAGAGGCAGTAGCATCATCACCCATCCTTTGTCTTTTAGATGGAGGAACTGGAATCCTTCTTGATGATAGCTTCTTTCTTTTCTGCTTCTCTTCTGATTGTTTGACTTTAGAAATAGGTTCAGGTTGAAATACCTTTCTTCCTGTTCTAAGGGCTGCATCCAACACTTTTTGTGCATTTAGCTTCCTTTTCTCTTCAAGCTTTGCAAGTGCTGCTTCCCTTTTGGATTCCTTTTGTTTTTCTTCTTTTACAAGTTCTAAGATAGAAGCCAGCTTCATAGGGCCTAATGATCTGCCACTATGACCTTTGCTTTTGAGATAGGCTGTGTACTTCTTTCTATCTTCAGCTATCTTGACTTGTATAGGAGTAGGTTTGGACACTTTCTTCTTCTCAGGCTTTGCTTTGGTTTTTGCTTGTTTAAGCTCCTCTTCATGCATCTTCTGTGCTAGAAGCTCATCTTCTCTTTCCAAAGACTTCTTCAAACCCTTCTTGACTAGTCTGTTCAAAATGTCATCATTAACCATCTCCTGGGCTTTTATTGCATCTTCAGCAGCAGCTCTTTGCATTCTGATGTATAACTCTGCAGCTTCATTCTCTTGTCTGATTGCCTCTATCTCCTCAGCAGTCATACCTTGAAAGTTAATGGCTTCAAAAGCTTCTTTTTTTTTTTGTTCTTCAGCCATCTTTCTTTCTCTTGCTTCTTCTTCAGCTTTTAGTTCAGCATCCATTCTTATTTGCAGTTCTGCTGCTGCATTTTCTCTTCTCACATTTTCAATTTCCTTCACAGACATATTCTTGAAGAATAGTTTTTCTTTAGCAATTCTGTCTTCTTCTTGTATTTCTTCCTTTGACTTCTTCACCACCACAGATTTGCCTTTGTCTTTTTCATCATCAAGGTTGAACATTTTGATTTTATTCTTTTTCTTGTCAACTGTGATGAATCCAACTCTTCCTGCAGAAACAGATAAACTAGCATCCTGTCCAGGTAATGTTAGAGAGGTTGCTGAAGTTGTAACTAACTCAGCAACTGCTGCTCTTTGTCTAGCAACTGCTATAGCAACCAACTTCTTTCTTTTCTCGTCTTCTGCTTTCTTCTGTTCTTGTTTCTGTTTTTCATCCTTGATTTTCTGCAGCTGTGATGATAGTGTAGCTTCATCTTCCATTACAGCAGTTCTTGACAATTCTGTTCTTATAAGAACATTTGCAGCTTCTTCTTGATCAATGGTGGAAGGAGTTTCTGTGACAATGGTAGAAGGAGTTGTAGCTTCAGATTGAATAGCTTGAAACTGTGAGAATGCTTGATTGAACATGGGAGGAATGGTTGTAAATAGGTAGGAATGATCTTCCTCCTCTGTTTCTGGAGCTGGACTAATGATCATTGGGTCCGTAGCAACTTGCTCCATTTCAGCAGTAGTAACTAAGTCCGTAGCAACTGGACTAGTTATCATGGGGTCCGCAGCAACTGGTTCAGTAGTAACTGGGCTTGTTACCATAGGATCCACCGTATCAACTTGATCCGTAGCAACTTGATCCGCAGTAACCATTTCAGCATTTTGATCCGCAGCAACTTTTGGTGAAGTTTCATCTTCCATTTCGTCTATTGTTTCTTGCTGCTGCTGCTCCCCCTTAAGTGGAGTATCCACTTCCATATTTTCACCCTCTGCATCTATCACCATGTTGACATCAAAGTCTGTCTCCCCTTCAATTACACTGTCTGTCTCCATCTCTTCATCTTGATTGGAGGTGGCAGTGATGACAGTGTCTGTGCTTGATTTGACTTCTCCCCTGCTTTCACCAGATGATAACACATCTATTGCTTTCTCCCCCTTGTTGTCATCTGAGGGAGAGTCATCTGAAGAAGATAAACTGGAGGGCTTTGGTGAGTTGCCAGCATATGTGTGGTGATTCTTTTGGGCAGTAGCTGGACTGATAATAACGATTGTTGTGCCAGAACCTGCTGCACCAAAGATGTTAAAGAAGACAACATTTCTTCTTGCTTTTCAACTCTCACCAAAAGTTTCTGGTACATACCCATCAATTCCTTGTAGTTACCACCACTACCCTCACCCCTTTCCTGTTGGGTACCAACAGGTGGAAGATCCTCGGGAAAAGAGAAACTCTCCTGCCTAGCAGAAGCATGAATCTCCCCCATGGTCTCTTGGCGCCAGGGACCACCTTCCCAATTTGAGAACAAGTTCTCAGCAAAGGATGGTGTTGCCGTAGTTTGGGTCTTAGTGATGTTGACACTGGCCTGAGCTCTACTATAAGAAGTAGAGGCTGCAGTAGTGTCAGCCCTCCCCACATGGTCTTCCCTCTCCTTAGTGACCAACTCAGTGAACAAGGGGGTATGTTCAAGGTTTTCCCCTAATTTGTGTGGCAATCCTGAAGATGTTTCAGGGATTGCTTTTGCAGTAGTAGAATGAGGGATGGTTTTAGACACAAAAGGCTGAGTAACCCTCTTGAGTCTTTTAGAAGCAGCTGTGGGGGATTTGTGAGGCACAGAAACTTTGGGTTTAGTCACTTTGGCAGTAGTGACTGGAGCAGTAGCAACTGGAGTAGAACTCACAGTAGCAACTGGAGGTACTTTGGCAGTAGTAACCACCGTAGCAACCTCTGGGTTTCCACCTGCAGTACTGGCTACAGATATGGCACTAGTGCCAACAGATATTGCCGTAGTACTGAGGGTGGCAGCTGTGGGTTGGGACAGAGGAAGAGTTTCTTGTCCTGCAGCTGTGGGAATTGTGACCACCAACATTTTTGAGAATAATGGTGGCACACGAGATGGTCCACCCTTGTTTGTTTGTCTCATATTTGTAAAAACTTTTCTTGTATGAGCATGTGAGACAAAACATTTTTCTGATCTGGGGAGATCTTTATGAACACAGTTTATACAATGTTGAAGAAATCTTGGATACATTAGAAATTTATTTGTACTATCAATATTTCTTCTCATTGCATCAAAAATCATGTATGAGAAATTGTAAGTACCCCCCGTAGCCAAGCATACCATTGCATTGGCCAATGATGAACTTCCTTCATGCCACCCTGTTCTCTTGGGGGACATACATTGTTGCAAATTGTGTAACATGTATTTCCATTGAGGGGAAAGTTTAGCTTTTAAAAATGTGGAGATATTTAAGTTCCCCTCATATCCCATGTTTTGAAAAGTAGTAACTAGGGTGTCATCAGGAACATGTTCAATACCTTCCTCATCTTGTAGGTTAAGATGGGTTCTAAGCGAGGACTCTGTCACTTGGAATGCTTTGCCCCTTATCACCGCATTGATGGCAATGTCGTCCTTGTCCAACGTGGCAGATGTCCAAAAATCCCTAATGTGGGATTCATTAATCTCCGGATTAACAGTTAACGCCGTCTTGATTTTCGATTGATTAAAGAAATCAATGATTTCGTGGAAATCGGCGTTATCGGTATTCTTTTCCAGGTAAGCGACCATGTTGTGAGTTTTGTAAAATTGCAATTGATCCGCCATTGTTGATTCTGTGAAATGATTAGAAACAGAGATAAACAAGAATGTGAGTGATTAGTTACAACGGCAAGGAAAAATGGTTTATAAACTCTAACGGTAACTTTTTGGAAGACTTAGGGGTTTTTACAACGGTAATTTTAAAATTATGCAATTAACCCCCTTGTATACCGAGAAAAAAATTTAGCAACTTGACTCCCTTGATTAGACGCGGGTAATCATTCAACATTGACGGTTAAAAAAATCACCACGTGTAGCTAGTATTTGAACCTCGCGCCGGAATTTTAAAAATTAGTTCCAATCAGGTTTTAACACGTGTAAAGTGGGGTTACAAGTTGTGTTTTGACTTGTCAAATTATCATTAATTAGGGCATTCTTATTGATTAAGAAACCTTTATTAATATAATAATCTGAAGTATTAACATAAAGATCCGTAGTAAGTAAGTTAATGGTCCGTAGTAATTGTTTATGGGCCGTATTAACTGGACTGGCCGTAGTAACTTGGGTTACTGGCAGTATTAAGCCAGAGGGCCGTAGCAACTCCTTACTTGTCCACATTAACCATTCCGTCCAAAATTTTATTTGCGTAGGGCAGTAGTAGTTAAACCTTCCCTTAGCCTTAAAATTTGGTCGTACTAATCATACTTTGGATACTTTTTGTCTTTACTATTAATATTGCAGTAGTAACATAGTACAATACTAGAGAGTAAGGTACTTGATTTTCATCATAAGGTTACTACTGCTTCTTCGAAGGGACTTAAACTTAAACATAATAGAAATACTGAGAGAAAGGTAGTTGAGTTATTCTTCCGTATTAAGCATTCCAATGCTTGTGACTAAGAAAGTGAATCTTCCAACATCAAACGCCTTTGTGAGGAGGTCAGCGAGTTGATTGTCTGTATGGATCTTCTCAAACAGGGATTAGTGTCTTCTCGTTGCA